>CAUYQG010078352.1:0-29509 GCA_963574415.1 Tarsius wallacei | reverse complement strand
GCCGGGCTCGGTGGCTCAGCCTGTAATCCCGCGCCTTTGGGAGGCTGAGGTGAGTGGATTGCCTGAGCCCGCGGGTTCGAGACCCGCCTGGGCAAGTGAGACCTCATCTCTACAATAAATCAAAAAACTAGCCGGGTGTGGTAGCGCGCGCCTGTAGTTCCAGCTACTTGGAAGGCTGAGGCGGAAGGATCGCCGGAACCCAGCGGGTCGAGGCTGCGGTGGCCGGGAGCGGCCACTGCACTCCAGTCTGGGCGACAGAGTGAGACTCCAACTCAAAAAAAAAAAATCAAAGTGTAAAAGAGTATATATGTGAGAAAGTATTTATGTGAGAAAGGTGTGTAATATATATGTGTGTGTGTGTATAAAATAAGGAGATTATATATATAAGGAGATATACATATATATAATAAGGAGATATATATCTATATATCCATTATATATATATATATATATCTCCTTATTTTGCATAAAAAGACACAGGAAGAACAAACTGGAAATAATAAAATGGATTAATTTTGTAAAATGGGTGAGAGGAAGGTAAAGAAATTGAAGTGTGACACCTCTCCAGTCTCCAGTTATACCTTTTTTTTTTTTTTTTTTTTGAGTCAGGGGTTTCAGTGTCTCCCTCTATCACCCAGGCTGGAGTGCAGTGGAAAAAAATCACAGCTCACCACAGCCTTGACCTCCTGGACTCATGTGGTCCTTCTGCCTCAGCTTCCTGAGTAGCTGGAATTACAGGCACACACCACCACACCTGGCTCAGTTTTTTTACTTTTTTTTTTTTTGGTAGAGACAAGTTCTCGCTATATTGCCTAGGATGGTCTCAAACTCCTGGGCGGGCTCAAGTGATCCTCTTGCCCTAGCCTCCCAAAGTGCTGTGATTACAGGAATGAGCACTGTGCCTTGCCAATTATACCTTTTAACATATATTTTATTTACTATGTTAATGTTTTACATATTCAAAAAATAATGGATGGGGGGAAAATCTCAAAATGTAATACAAACAGAAACAAATGGACCAAATTGCTTAAAATAAATCACAACCATTCTGAAGAAGGAAAATGATTAATTCATAATATGTAACTTTAAATACAGTTTTAGTCTAAAATAAAAATAAGTCAGTGAATCTTGAATTCTATTTGGTAGATATGTTATTATAGTGGTCGCAGTGCAGCAATTCCAAAACATTTTTGTGAGTATTGTAGGGTTAAACAAGTGAGAAGTATCTGATATTGTTAGGAAGTAGGAGAACAAAGATAAAAATACAAATTGGGAAGGCAAGTAATAACTCTGCAGCACTAGATTGGAATTAGTGGTATCAGTATGAACTCATAATTTTAAAATATGGTTATATACAATATATTAGTGTATTACATATTAGTATGTTATTTTGATTCATTTCAAATGGTTCCCAACTTAGCATGGTTCAGCTTACGTTTTTTTACTTTACAGTGGTGCAAAAGTGATACACATTCATTATGTTCAACTTACAATGGGGCTCTCTGAATAAACACACTATAAGTTAAAAATATAAGTTAAAAAAAGTCATAACCTGCTTTTGATCTAAGACAACTCGAAGATGCAGGAGCCATCTGAAAAGGGCTCCCATTGGCCAAATCTGGGACAATTTGAACATCAAAATAAATAATGTAAAACTGGATTACAACCTATTAAATAAGAAATCTTAAGTTCATACTAGTGACAATAAATAGAAGACAAACTCAGTAAAATGTAGAAGTGATCATAGTAGGAAATCAACATTTTGCAAAAGCCATGAAATAATTGAATCAAGCAAAAAAGATCACACTAAAACTAGTGTAAAAGTGTGGAGGTGTGAAAAGGAATAGGATATGCAGCTCATTACCAGTGTCTCGCCACAAATTACTTATTAATTACAGAGTAGAATGGTAATGGTAACTTTACTGCCAGTAGAGAAATTGGGCAAACATGATTGGTATCACTCAAGGTTTAACCAGAGAAGCAGAATGAGCTGAGGAGCTGCTGAACTGGAGGGGAAACTTAAGGAAAGCAGGAATAGAGGCCTCTTCATGGTATTTTGACTAGAACTGGGCAACAGCCTGCCTCATTGACCCATGGGGGCAGAGACTCTCATGTCTTCTACTGCTTCTGAATCGTCCACCAGTAAAGGCAGATGAGCATTAGCCAGTTTAAGAAAACAAAGAGAAATAATAGTTCTCTTATGAGGAACCAGCTGCTAAAGAAAGAATAAGTATACATTCAGAATAAGTCCTTTACTAACTATATTTACTAGGAGAGACAGATCATAACATGAACAAAGAAATAGAGTATCCCAAAATATTTCCTGGATGACATTATGACAGAAGAAATAAATGAATCAGGCATAGTTCTGGGAAACACAATATATAAGACAGCAAACTTTTCTTTTTTTTTTTTTTTTTTGAGTTGGAGTCTTACTCTTGCCCAGGCTGGAGTGTAGTGTCATGCTCACAGCCACTGCAGCATCGACCTGTTGGACTCGGGTGATCCTTCCACCTCAGCCTTCCAAGTAGCCGGAACTACAGGCACACGCTACCATGCCCAGCTAATTTTTTGATTTATTGTATAGACGAAGTCTTGCCTAGTTGCCCAGGCTGGTCTCAAACCCCTGGACTCAGGCAGTCCTCTCACCTCCTCCTCCCAAAGTGCTGAGATAAGCTGAAAGCTAGGCCTTTTGCGCCAAATAGTAAGCCAAGTTCTAAATGTAAACAAAATGTTCTTGAAGGAAATTAAAAGTGCTGCTTCAGTAAACTCATAAGTGATAAGAAAGTAAAATAGTCGTATTGCCATGATGAAAAAAGTGTCAGTGGTCTGGATAGAAGATCAAACCAGCCACAACATGCCCTTAAGCTAAAGCCTAAACCAGAAAAGATCCCAACTCTCTTCAGTTCTATGAAGACAGAGGGGTAAAGAAACTGCACAAGAAAAACTGTAAACTAGTCGAGGTTGAAGGAAAGAAGCCATTTTCGTAACAAAAATGCAAGGTGAAGCAACAAGTGCTGATGTAAAAACTGTTGCAAGTTATTTAGAAGATCTAGTTAAGATTATTGATGAAGGTAGCTACACCAAAAGCAGATTTTCAACGTAGGTGAAACAGCCTTCTATTGGAAAAAGATGCCATTTAGGATTCCTCACAGAGAGGAATCAATGCCTGACTTCAAAGTTTTAAAGGACAGGTTGATTCTCTTGTTAGAGACAGCCGGTGGCTTTAAGTTGAAGTCAGTGCTCATTTACCATTCTGAAAATCCTAAGGCCCTTGATAATTATGCTGAATGTACTCTGCCTGTGTGCTCTCAATGGAGTAACAAAGCCTGGATGACAATACATCTGTTTACAGCATGGTTAACTGAATATTTTAAGTTCACTGTTGAGACCCACTAGACAAAAAAGAGAGAGAGAGATTCCTTTCAAAACATTATACTCATTGACAATACACCAGGTTACCCAAGAGTTCAAGAACTTTCATGGAGATGTACAAGGAGATTAATATTGTTTTCATGCCTGCTAACACAACATCCATTCTGCAGCCCATCGGTCAAGGAGTCATTTAGACTTTCAGGTCATTATATAAGAAATACATTTTATAAGGCTACAACTGCCATAGATGGTGATTCCTCTGATGGAACTAGGCAAAGTAAATTGAAAACTTTCTGAAAAGATTTCATCGTTCTAGATGTAGTTAAGAACACATTATTTATGAGAGGAAGTCAAAATATCAACATTAACAGGAGCCAGGAAAAAGTTGATTCCAATCCTCTTGGATTACTTTGAAGGACTCAAGACTTCAGTGGAGGAAGTAACTGTAGTTATGGAAAAAACAAGAACTAGAATTGAAAGTGAAACCTGAATATGTAACTGAATTGCTCCATTCTGATGATTAAACTTGAATAGATGAGGAGTTACTTCTGATGGATGAACAAATAAAGTGGTTCTTTGAGACAGAATCTACTCTTGTGAAAGTGCTGTGAACATTGTTGAAATGACAATAAAGGATTTAGAATATTACAAGTTTAGTTGATAAAGCAGCAGCAGGGTTTGAAAGAATTGACTTCAATTCTTTGGGAGGCCAAGGTGAGTGGATTGCCTGAGTCCGCGGGTTCAAGACCCGCCTGGGCAACTTGGTGAGACCTCAACTCTACAATAAATCAAATATTAGCTGGGCGTGGTAGTGCACACCTGTAGTTCCAGTTACTTGGAAGGCTGAGGCGGAATGATCGCCGGAGCCCAGCAGGTCGAGGCTGCGGTGGCCGGGAGTGGCCACTGCACTCCAGTCTGAGTGACAGAGTGAGACTCCAACTCAAAAAAAAAAAAAAAGAAAGAAGTTCTATCGAGGATAATATGTTATCAGATAACATAACATGCTACAGAAAAATCTTTTTTTTTTGAGTCAGAGTCTCACTCTGTCGACCAGGCTGGAGTGCAGTGACACACTCACAGCCACGGCAGCCTCGATCTGCTGGGCCCCTTCCGCCTCAGTCTTCCAAGTAACTGGACCTACAGGCATGTGCCACCATGCCCAACCAATTTTTTGATTTATCGTAGAGTCGAGGTCTCACCATGTTGCCCAGGCTAGTCTGGAACCCGTTTTCCCAGACAATCCTCTTGCCTCCCCCTCCCAAAGTGCTGGGATTATAGGCGTGAGCCACCGCACCTGGCTCAGAAAAGTCTATTGTGAAAGGAAGAGTCAACTGATGTGGCAGACTTCATTGTTGTCTTATTTTGAAGAAACTTTCACAGTCACCTTAACCTTCAACAACCACCACCCTGATCAGCCAGCAGCCATCAACACCAAAGCATCATAATCAAAATGATTGTGACTCGGTGAAGGCTCAGATGATTATTAGAATTTTTAGCAATAAAGTATTTTTAAATAAAGATATGTACATTTTTCAGACGTAACACTATTGCACACTTAATATAGTATAGTGTAAACATAACTTTTGTATGCACCAGGAAATGAAAAAATGAGTGTGACTTGCTTGATTGCGATATTTGCTTTATTGAGGTGTTCTGGGACCCAGCCTACAATGCCTTTGAGATGTGCTTGTACTTGTCAGTGGGGAAAATATTTACAAATAATAAAGATTCAAAGATTATGCCACCCATACAACAGACTTAACGAAAATACTTGAGGAAAGTGCTACGATCTGAATGTTTTTCTTCCCCCAAAATTTATATGTTGGAATCCTAACCTCCAAGGCAATGTCTTTAGGGTCTTTTGGAGGTGGTTGAGTCATGGGGATGAAGCTCTCATGAGTGGAATCTGTGCCTGAGAGAGAGCGCTTGTCCTTTCCATTATGTGAGGTCACAGTAAAAAAAAAAAAAAAAAAAAAGATAAAGGGCCCTGACCAGGCACCACATCTGCCGGCACATTGGTCTTGAACTTTCCAGCCTCCACTGTAAGAAACAAATTTCTGTGGATTCTTAAGCCACCCAATTTATGGCATTTTCTTATAGCAGCCTGAATGGACTAAGACAGAAAAGTTCTAAATCAAAGAACAGATGACTCAAACAGATCTCATGATAAACATATAGTTCATATTGAATATAAACATATTCAATTTATAGTTCAATAGAGAAAACACTTCAAGACATTGGTCTAGGCAAAGATTTTATGGTTAAGACCTCAAAAGCATAGACAATAAAAATAAGTATAGACAAATGGGACAATATTAAACTAAAAAGCAGACCAAGTTTCTACACAGTAAAAGACAGAGTGAAGAAACAACATGTTGAATGGGAGAAAATATTTGCAAACCAAATAAGACCAATAACCAGAATATACAAGGAACTCAATCCAATTAAAAAACAGGTAAAGGACTTGAATAGACATTTCTCAAAAGAAGAAATACAAATGGCCAATAGTTGTATTTTTAAATGCTCAGAATCACTAATCATCAGGGAAATGCAAATCAAAACCACAGTGAGATATCATTTTAGTCTAGTTACAATGGTAATTACTTAAAAAAGTAAAAAAATTTAAAAAACAGATGCTGGTGAGGATATGGAGAAAAGGGAAGTGTTGGTAGGGATATAAATTAGTACAGCCACTGTAGAAAATAGTATGAAGGTTTCGCAAAAAAACTAAAATTAGAACTACCAAACAATCTAGCAATCTCCAAAGGAAAATACAACACTTGCATGTTTATTGCAGCACTATTCACAATAACCGAAATATGGAATAAAACCTAAGTGTCCATCAGCAAATGAATGGATAAAGAAAATGTGACATATATACACAATAGAATACTATTTTTCCACAAAAAATAATGAAATGTCATTTACAGCAACATGGATGAAACTGGAGGTCATTATGTTAAGCAAAATAAGTCAGGCATAGAAAGACAAATATCGCATGTTCTCACTCATATGTGTGCGCTAAAAAGGTTGATCTCATGGAGATAGAGAGTAGAATGACAGATACCAGAGGATGGGAAGGGTGTGTGGGTGGGATGAAGGGGATGAAGAGAGGTTGATCAAAGGGTACAAACATACAGTTAGATAGAAGGTGTAAGTTCTAATGTTCAATAGCAAAGTACAGTAACTAAGTTAGCACTGGTACATTGTATATTTCCAAGTAACTAAAAGAACTTGAAATGTTCACATCACATGGAAATAATATTCAGGGCGTTGGATACCTCCAAATACTCTAACTTGATCATTAAGCACTCTATACATGTGATAAAATATCATATGTATCCCCATAAATGTGTAAACTATAATGTATCAATAAAACATATTTTGAAGATAAAATAGAAGAATGCACAACAAATTTTGATCTCTCTCAATCTCAGTATTTCTGCTTCTCAAACTCTCTATCTCAGTTTCTCTCTCCTTATTCTCCCTATCACATACATGTAAACCTAAATGGATTGTGATAGTCTTGGAGAATGCACAATATAAGTGCTAAATGAGGAGACCTGAAATAAGAAACATTTTGGAAGAAAAATTCTAAAAATCCTGAACTATCTCAGCAAATCTGGATGGGGTGGGCTGTGCAGGTGGAGGAGATGAAACGGTTGGCAGTAAAGTATTCTGTCTCATCTTACTTGGGGATGGGATCAGAGAACAGTGAGGAACAACATTTTAGTGGTGTGTCAAAGAACAAAATTTCAATAAATTGAGTTTTAAAGGTCTAATTGGCTTTTATGTGGTTTTAGTGATTTCATAAATTGGGCAGCATCTTGTCTACAAAATATAAGGAACTCCAATGAGCCAAACAGAGGGGGTGGCTTTATAGGCAGAAAAGGCTGAAGCAGAAACAATGAACAAAAAGCAGATTGCTCTTTTCAAAGTAACTGTCCTTATAGAGTCTTTTGTTGACTTAATTGGTATGGCTATCATTTCTCTCTTGATTTTTCAGAAGGTAAACAACTTAGGTTTTGTTGTGGTAACATTGAACCTGAGCATGAATGTGTACTTTGGGCCTGCAGTATTTTCTTTAACAGGGAAAGATAGTTCATTTGTTTGTGTATAAGATAGAACAATATTTGTGATTGTTGGTGCCGGTAAAGAGAATGTAAACAGTAAGAGAACTGAAAAATGTAAAAAATTCCTAAATTAGCATGGGACAAAAGGAATAAATAGCAATTTGTTAAAATTGGCCAATATTAGGAAGATTAAACAGAGTATCTCACCTATCAAGTATAAAAGAAGAGGAAGATAATATAATTGACTATATCATTCATTATATTAAACAAAGACTAAATTCTTTCATTAAGAGATAGACACTGATTACCTGATGACAATAAAATATCTGATATTCTGTGTTAAAAAATAAAAAAAAAAAGATAAGAGACTGTCAGGGTTTTAAAATGCCTACCTATGTTTATTTATATGAATCATTCTTAAAACATTATTATAAAGATTGAGCAAAAACATGGAACCAAACATGCTGCCCATCAAAGCTGGAATGGATACAAAAAATGTGGTACATGTACACAATAGAATATTATGCAGCCATAAAGAAGGACAAACATATGGACTTTGCAGCAACTTGGATGGATTTAGTTGATCATACTCAATGAACATATGAACAGAGTACCATATGTTCTCATAAATGAACCTTGAACAATTATCGTAATACTATAAGAAAGGAATTGGCAGTAGTGGGAAACTGCCAGGGGATGGGGGATGGAGTTGATAGTTGAGGGAAACTGCTAGGGGAGGGAGGGCACACCTCATCAACAAGGGTACCTGCATAATCATCGTTTGTATACCTAACCCTGAATTGTACTCCACATCTTTAAAAGAAAAAAAAAAAGATTGAAATTAAAGCAATGTACAAGGAAATATGTGATATAGTAAATGCACACACATACACATGAGGGGAGACCAAAAACACCCAGAATTTATTTATTAAAAAATGTGTATTTATTCTTACATGTTTAAACTTTGGTCACTTTCAAAATACTGTCCATTTGATACAACTAAGAGATGCATTTTCACTGCTCAAAACAGTTTTGAACATGTCAATTTTGATGACTTTTAGTGCTTCTGCCGTTTTTCGTTTCACCTCTGATGGCAAAAGGTTTCCCTTCAGGACTTTCATCCAGGGAAACAAAAAAAGCGACTTAGGGTGAGATCAGGTTAATAGGGAGAGTGAGGCACAGGGGTCATGCCATTTTTTGGTCAAAAACTGCTGAACACTTAGTGTTGTGTGGGCAGGTGCACTCCTAAATCACCCATTATGAAATGGGCAAACACATTAAAAGAATCTCCAAAAAAATTCACTGTACCAACAATGCTAGCTGGTACACTGAAACCAATGGATTCCTAGAACACTTACCTAGTAGAGAAAACCTGTACAACAATGCACCCGCCCTCCAAAAAATAATTGGTTTTTTTGGGGGGGTTCCCCCTTTTATTTTATATATATATATATATATATATATATATACACACATAATTTTTTTTTCTTTCATTCCAGTTCTGACACAGAACTTCAAAAACCCTTGGGATTTCCTAATAGTGTCTTTGTTATGCTAATGAGGTGACTGCCGGTGGGGCCCTTAGCTTCAAAGATGGGGACTGTCAGAAAAACCAAACACATAATTAGAGGGCTGGAACTTTCAGCTGCCTGACCTCTGGAGAAGGGAGGATTCTAGGAGATTAAGTTCAATTCGTGTGTCCAATGATTTAATGGATCATGCTTATATTATGAAATCCCACTTAAAAAAAAATTCAAGACACTGAGACTCAGGGAACTTCCTGGTTGGTGAACATATTGTCAGGAGGATGATATGCCCTGCCTCCATGGGAGAAGGCAGAGAAGCTCTATGTTTGGGACCCTCTCTCCCAGATATGACCCTGGGTATCTCTTTTATTTGGCTGTCCCTGAGAGGTATAATAAATGTGATTACAAGTACAGTGCTTTTGGTGGGTTCTGTGAGTCATTCTAGTGAGTTATCAAGCCCTAAGGTTTTGATTACAGAAGTGTGGGTAGTCTGAAGACCTCATTTACAGCTGGCATCTGAAGAACTCCAGGTAGTTAGCACCAGAATTGAACTGAATGTAGGACATCCAGTTGCTGTCAGAGAATTGGCGTCAGAACACAAGTCCAAGATGTATAGAAGTAATAGTATCAAGTTACTTCTATACACTTTTTTTATATGGGGGGACCCCGAAAACCAATTATTTTTTGGAGGGCAGGCCCATTAGACAAAATGGAATTTAAGGTTAAAATCACCAAACAAGACAAAGATAAAATGTATACTTTATGAAAAAAAAAAGACATAAGCCAGTTTGTGCCCAAAAAAGTAGCTAAATATGTAAAGAAAAAATTAATAGGAATGCAAAAAGTTGGAATAAAAAATAACTGTAGAGAAGCAACAAGAGATTTTTTTATAATTAGCTACAACTAATGGACAAAGAAGTTAAGAACTTGGAGAAATTGAGCAATATAAGCAACACATTTGTTTTAATAGATAATAGGTAGAACTTAATGTGCCTCTAAAAATAATATACAAGTTTGTCATATACTTTGAGACCTTTATAAAAATTGATTATGTTATTGACTGCAGAGAAGCCATAAACTTAAAAAAAAAGAGAGAGAAGGAAGAGAAAGGGAGGAAGGAGGAGAAAGGGCTAGGAAATACAAGTGAAGTTGCTGTGCCTCACTTGTATTCAAGGATGCAGATTAAAGTAACAATATGGACTTCTCACTCATTACACTGCCAACAATTACAGTGACAATATCTACTGTTGACAGTGACATAGACGCGGGTTACTTTCGTAAATTTTTGGTGGAAATGTAAGGTATCAAGCCTTTTTTGAAAGCCATCTGATAATATTTGGTAGAATTTGAGGTATGCATGCCCTTCCACCACATACTCCCAATTCTGGGAAACTATCACATAGATTAAAAGCAAAAATATGTAAAGGATATGTTTACATATATGTGTGCACAGCTGATTCCCACTACTGAACACTAGATTAACAATACCATTTGTTTACAGCTGGCATTTGTCCTATTTGAACTAGCAAAACTTATACTTGATTGAGTTCCATCCCATGCTGATCACTATTATTTTTAATATCATTCTAGTATGTAATAGATACGTGTGTGTGTGTGTGTGTGTGTGTGGTTTGTAGTGGCAAAACAAAAACAAAAACCCTGCAGACAAGTTAAATGTCAATTAACAGAGGCAAAGTGGTCAAATGACACATTCATATTATACAACATTTTGTAGACATTTAGAAGTTTTACATATAATAGATAAAAGCAGATAGATATAAATATTATTTAAAAGTTTTATATAATGGATAAAAACAAGATAAAATTGTAGCAGAAACTGCTAGTTGCCAACATGGTATTTATTCTTCCCCATCATGTAACAAGACACTGTTTATTAGTGAGTGTGTACACATGATGCATTTAGTTTAACTATGACATATTCCAGCTACATTTGCGATTATAAGTGACCACATCACTAAGTTATGGCTAATGATAATGTAGGTAAAAATTGTTGGGTGGGCTTTATGAAAAAAAGCTCTAAAAATTGTAAGGTATCTTCTGCTTCTGTCCACGAGGAAGTAACTGGGTCCAGAATTATGCTTCTACTATATACTATCAGAAAGCTGGGCCAGCCGGGCTCGGAGGCTCAGCCTGTAATCCCAGCACTTTGGGAGGCCAAGGTGAGTGGATTGCCTCAGCCCACGGGTTCGAGACCAGCCCGGGCAACCTGGCGAGACCTCGTCTCTACAATAAAATAAAAAATAGCCGGGTGTGGTAGCACGTGTCTGTAGTTTCAGCTACTCAGAAGGCTGAGGCGGAGGGATCGCTGGAGCCCAGAAGGTTGACGCTGAGGTGGCCGTGAGCATGCGTGCCACTGGACTCCAGCATGGGCGAAGGAGTGAGACTCCACCTCAAAAAAGAAAAGAAAAGAAAAGAAAACTGGACCAATATAGAAGAAAGAAGTTTAGATACTGGACAATGGAAAGTTAGGTCTATAATCCCTGAGGGAAGATAAATAAACATAGTGAGTCTTGCTATACCCAAGCTTTCTCCTTGTAGACAATTTTAGGACTACAAAATTGTCTTGTGCAAAATTGCAGGGAGGGGACCCAAACAAAGCATGATAATTGCTGAGTTAAGGAAAAAAAGACCACAATTTGCTGAGGTCTGAATTTTGGCATACAGTAACCAAGAGGAGGGAGACAAAAAGAGGAAGACATAGATACGAGTATAGTGGTCTCCATGAATGAATAATGGAAAAGAAATCTATGAATGATAGGGTAAACCTTGTATGAGGCTGGACAAGAACAGTTTTGGGGAGGGGGCAGGGAACAGTTGCTAGGATGAAGATAAACAGCTCCTAGAGATCACCTTGGACTAGAGATTATTATAGATCCCATCATCCAGTCTGGAAAGATGGAGAGACCACACTGAGTACACAGAGCATTCAGTAGAGAGCTCAGAAAGGCCATGCCGTAGATGTGGAACCAAGTTAGCCCTAGAATAAAAAACAATATAGACTTACCATGAAAGAACTTAAAAACAAGCCTCAAAAGAATTGAGCTGAATAAAAGTAACTGCTGGTGAGAACAAATTCCAACAATAGTTTTTAAAAATGTAAAAAGCAAAATCCAGCAACCAAAAAAGTATAATTCACACTATCCTTCTTCTAATAAAAAGTATTAAACATAGGGCAGGAAAATATGATCCATAACCAGGAGAAAATTCAGATAATAGAAACAGACTTCGACCCTTCCTGCTGCTGAACCGCCCGGCTGAGCCGACATTGAGGGCGTCCTAGCGATTCGGCCCGACGAGCTCCACTCTCGCGACATACTGGCGTGGCATACTGGCGACAGGCTGGACTCAGCTACATCCGATACTCCCAGATCTGTGCAAAAGCAGTGAGAGATGCACTGAAGACAGAATTCAAAGCAAATGCGGAGAAGACTTCTGGCAGCAGCGTAAAAATTGTGAAAGTAAAAAAGGAGTAATCTACCCTGACTAAAGCTTGAAATGCTACATTTTCAAGGTGAAGATGTGTGGGCACGTTATGGCAGATTGAAAACGATCTCACTTCATGAAAAAAAAAAAAATACCTGTCTTGTTCGTAAATTGACATTGCCAATAAATTGAAGTATGGTTCACTCTTTAAAAAAAAAGAAAAGAAAAGAAAAAGAAACAGACTTCGAAATGAAAAAGAAAATAAAATTAGCAGACAAGGATACTAAAACAGATACTATAAATATGCTCATATGTTAAAAAAATGTAAAAGAAATATGAACATAATGAGGGAAGAACAAAATAGAACTAGATATGACCAAAAAAAAGAAAAATTTTACTGGGTATAACTAATAGCAGGTCAGAGACTACAGAGGTAAATATCATTAAACTTAAAGGCACAGCAACTGAATTTATCTGAAGTGCATCAAAGAGAAAAAAAGATTGAAAAAAACCAACAAAGTACCAGTGACTTGTGGGATTTATTAAAGTAACATCGAATATGCATAATTGGTGATGATGCCAACTGGGGTAGAAAAATGTTTGAATAATGGCTCAACATCTAACTTTTTTGAAAGCTATACATACAGAAAGTAAAGAATCTCAATGAACCTCAAGCAAGATACACACATGCACCAAACCACTTCAAAGCATGCCACAATCAAATTAATGAAAACTAGAAACCTGATTGGCTAGAAAAAGACATCATACATATATGAGAACAGCTAGTAAAAGATATTATATACATATAGGAAGAAAGTAAGAATTAGTTAGGACTTCTCATAAGAAATTATGTTAAGTTCAAAGACAATGAAACAGCAACATATAAGTGTGGAAAGAAAAGAAGAAGAAAAAAAGCCCCATCTACCTAGAATATTCAGGGAAATTATCCTTCAAAAATGAAGACTAAATAAAAACTTTTTTTCAGACAAAGACTGATAAAATTAAACAGGAACAGATCTGCACTACAAGAAATATTACATGAAATTCTCAAAGCAAAAAAAAAAAAAAAGTAAATTTATATCCACAAAGAAATATTGAATGCTGGAAATGGTTTATATGAGGGTATATTTAAAAAGACCTTTTCCCTTATTTTTAAGGTCTTTAACAAATAATTGACTACTAAGATCAAAGTAATAATTTAGTGTGTGGTTCATAACATATAGAAGTAAAATATATGACAACAATAGCACAAAGGACAGGAGAGGAAATGGGAATACTACTTTAAGGATTTAGATTATGTGAAGTGTTATAACATTATTTAGAAGTAGAGGATAGTAAGTCAGAGATGCATATTTGAAACCACAGAGCAGTGCAAACAAATGGAAATGTGAGCCACATATGTAATTCTAGTAGTCACATTGAAAATCTAATAAGAAACAGGTAAAATTAAATTTAATAACTTGTTTAACCCAATGTAGTCGTAATATTATCTTTTCAATATGCACCCAACATCAAAATACACTAATAGGATATATATACATTCTTTGTTAATACTAAGCCTTTGAGATCTGATATGTGTTTTACACTTTTAACACATTTCAATTTATTTATTTTTTTAAATGAATTAATTAATTTGGGGGGGTTGGAGTCTCACTCTGTCGCTCAGACTGGAGTGCAGTGGCACAACCCCAGCCACCGCGGCCTCGACCTGCTGGACTCCAGCAATCCTTCCGCCTCAGCCTTCCAAGTAGCCGAAACTATAGGCGTGCACTACCACGCCCAGCTAAGTTTTGATTTACTGTAGAAATGAAGTCTTGCCAAGTTGCCTGAGTGGGTCTTGAACCTGCGGACTCAGGCAATCCACTGGCCTCAGCCTTCCAAACTGCTGGGATTACAGGCTGAGCCACCAAGCCCGGCCCACGTTTCAATTTAAATGGGAAATTTTCATTGGAAAATATAAAATGTAATCTATATATGGACTTGATATAATTTACAGTCTAAAAAATAGATCCCATACCCAAATTATTCTAAGCATACTTAAATTTTTTAAGGAACTGACTTGAATATCAGTGTTTATACTTAAATTAATTACAATTAAAGACACAACTTATAGTTTCAACTCTGACAGACGGGTAAAGAGCTCAGAAATTGACATTCTTCTTATTTTTATTTTTTTTTTAATTCTCATTCTTACAATGAAATGAAACCTAAAAAAAAGCCTGAAATGACTTTTTTTGGACTCAGAGAATTGAAGTTGCTGGGTAAAGTGCCATAGTAAATTCTGAAAAGAGATAAATACAGAGAATCACAGCCAGGATCTGCTTACCTGAAGCGGAGTCCCCTGTAGCTGTAAACTGGTAGACATCTTTAAGTAGTGATTTTTATGAATTGCTGGAGACTAAGTGTGATCTAATGTGAGTGAGAAATCCTGGAGGCCATAATCTTAGATGGGTCCCACATTTTCATGAGTTTTACCTGCAGGAACCAATCACACCAGGTCTTCATGGTGAAAAGCCAAGAAAAAATTTCCTCATGGGGGGTTCTGGCAAGTGGAGAGGAAAAGTAACCCATTTTATAATATGCCCCAAGCATTCTCTCCAAGGGCAAGGACATTCCCAGAGTCATATACCACCTAGAGAAAAATTGCATTTGCCCAACTTCAGTCACCTCTAGCTTTCATGACTCACCTATGAGGAAGCTGAAAAGATACTTGCAGAGGACACAGCCTAGAGACAAAGACCCATTGAAAGATTGAGATTTAATATAAGATTTAATACAAAATCGTAGATGCTTCTTCTTCCCTATATCTTACTACCACATCAATAGGGCTTCAGTATAATAACAGCAGATTATAGCTGAAACACTGTAAGGTACAGCTGTTATTTAAGGAGGAGACAAATGCAAGTTCATAAAGGAATTGGAAATCTCTGGCACATACAGCTACAGTAAATATTAAACAGCCCGACTTCTAGCCAGATTAAAATATAACCTGAAACTGAGAAAGAAAGAAGTGGGGGGAGAGGAAGAAACTTAAAAGTCTAAAGAGAAAATGCATGCATCATAATCAGACTCAGAAATGACAGATTTTGAAATTATCAAAAAGTGAATTTAAAATAATACAATTAATAGGTTAAGGATGCTAATGAAAAAACTAGAAAACATGCAAGAACTGATGGGTGACATAAGCAGGGAAACTAAAAATTCTAAGAAGGAATCTGTAAAATTTACTCTTCATAACAGAGGCCTGTCCTCAACAGAAACTTTACTGGTGTCTTATCTGATCAAACATAAGGGCAATTGGACAGCTCCAGCCCCCTCTAGCCATCTAAAAAAAAAAGGCTGAGAAATTCTTCTGGAAGTTATAGCCCTAGGACTTTTGCTCACTTAAAAAAAAAAAAAAAAGGAAATTTAAAACAGAAGAACCAAAGAATATGGAATGCTTCCCCCTCTCCAGTAGCTTACCGTTACAACAGGGCTCCAGTAAAAAAAAAAAAAAGGGGGGGGTTATAACTGAGAGAACTGTAAGACACATAATCTAATTAAGAAGACACTTCTAGGGAAACCAAGACAACAAAGGAGAAAAAAACAATAACAGTAGAGGAAATTGAAGGCTCTGACACTTATGGTTACTTATATATAGCAAACACTAAATACAGACTAACTCCCAGCCAGATAAACATAAAACCTCACACTAAAGCCCTATTTTCCTCAATTCTTTTACCCAGTATATGACATCTGGCTTTCAACAACAGCTACAACAAAATACAAGTTATCTTAAAATGAAGGAAAATAATCTAAAAAGACATTGCAAGCATCAGAACCAGACTCAGATATGACACAGGTTTGTGTTGTTTTAGGCTGAAAATTTAAAATAGCAATGATATGTTAAGGACTGTAATGAAAAAAGTAGACAACATGTAAGAACATATTGGTAAAATTAGCAGAGAGATGGAAACTCTAAGAAAGAATCAAAAGGAAATGCTAGAAATTAAAAACATTGTAACAAATAAAGAATGCCTTTGCTGGGCTGAGTAGACTCAACATACTAAATAAAGAATCCATGAACTTGAAGATGGGTTAATAGAAACTCCCAAAACATAAATGCAAAAACAAAATAAAATGAAAAAATCACAATAGAATATCCAAGAACTGTGAAACGATTTCAAGAAGTATAACATGCGTAATTGAAACACCAGAAAAAGAAAGAGAATTAGCAGAAGATATATCTGAAATGAAAATGGCCAAGAATTTTCCAAAATAATACCAGACACTAAACCACTGGTGCAGTAAGCCCAGAGAACATCAAGCAGGATTAATGTCACCCCCCACCCCTCAAAAAAACTCGGCATACTATATTCAAACTTCAGAAAACCAAGACTAGAAACCCTTCAAAAAGCCAGGAGAACAAACAACTTACCTATAGAGAAACAAGGAAAAGTATTACAGATGACTTAGAAGAACGAGAAGAAAATGGAGTGAAATATTTAAAACATTAAAAGAAACAAATCTACCAACCTAGAATTTAACATCCAGTGAAATTATTTTTCAGAACTGAAGAAGTAAAGACTTTCTCACACAAACAAAAACTGAGAGAAGTTATCAGCAGCAGATTTGCCCTGTAAGAAATACTAAAGAAGTTCTTCACGGAGCAAGAAAGTGATGTTGGTCAGAAACTTGGATCCACATAAAGGAAAAGTGGTAGGGAAGGAATAAATGAAAGTAAAATAAAATGTTTTGTTTTTATTAGTCTAAATTGATTGAAAAGATAATTGTTTAAGTAGTAACAGTAACAATGTACTGGGTGGCTGTATCATTCAGACAAGTGAAATGAATGATGGCGATGTCATAAGAAATGAGAGGGAAGAATACTGTATTATATGGTACCTTCACTACACATGAAGAGGTAGATACGTTACTTGTAAATGTGTATGGCAAGCCAAAGGGCAACTACTTAAAAAATTGAATGAGGATGTATAACTAATATGCTAACAGAAGAAATAAAGTGGACTCATATAAAGCCAGAAAATATAGAAAAAGAGGGGAAGATTTAAGACAAGAACAAGTGCAATGAATAAAAAACAGTTACAACCATAGTAGATACTAAGTCAATGATATTAATAATCACTCTAAATGTGAATGGTCTAAATGCACCAATTAAAAGACAGAGATTGCCAGACTGGAAAAACAAAACAAAACAAAACAAACAAACAAACAAAAAACAAGATTCAGTAATTATATTTGATCACAAATGTCCAAGTAGTCTCCAGACAACTTAGAGACAAGTTATCATCTCTCTATGTCATTTGGTGTCCTGACATTGAAAAAAGTTGACTAATTTTCCTATTAATTGATGTATTCAGATAGCATGAGCTTAACGGAGAGAGACTTTGAGTAGAATGGTGGCATACTGAGCATAAGAGAGTAATAAGGGAGGTGGGAGATGCACGAAGCTGTAGTAGAGTAGTCTCACCTTATGAATTCAAGAGTCCTTTAAGGAACTGAACTCATCTAACTATTCTGTCGTATTTAGGAAGCAGGGATTATTACTTCAATTTCACATTTTGTGAAAACTGTTAACATAAGTGTACTCTAGACAGCCTCCAGCCCTCTTTCACATGGTCCAGCACTTACTCCATGGGATCCTCTCTATTTTGCCCACCTGCATTACCTAGTACCCATTCCCTTGTCCTCTGCCAAGTCCATTGTGGTACTGTAGGAAAATGGGGTGTCAGTCATTCTCGACAGTGTGAACTTTGCATCTTTCTTTGGCTTTAAGATACTAGGTATGTAACGATAAAGATCCAGTAAGCCACTGAAAGGCAATGGCACTTACAGAAATCTCTGGTAACTCTCTCTCTTCCTCTTGCTTTCTTGGTCCTGCTCAGAATTGTCTTGTTGGCAGGCAGCCGCCTGTGAAATGTGCGCATTTCGAAGCAAATGGCTCCAGGAGCTCATAATTGCTGCCAAACGTGTGTGGATTTTAATAGCCCATTTTCATTAGCCTTGTGTGAAATCACCTGTCTCTGTGTTGTTACCCAACTTAATTGTCAATTATGGTGATTAAGCTTGGCTTTCACTACCATCGCTGGTAATCATTAGTATTATCTCTGAGGCTGAACGAAGGGAAAAAAATCATGCCAGAAAAAAAAATCACTTGTAGGCAAAGGCGAATATTTTGGTGTCAGTGAATGAGGTAGCATTTTTCCTTATTTGGGCTAAACCAAACTTGAATCTAGCTGCCATTTCCAATCTGCCTTTTAGATGTTTTAGGACAAATCACCTCTCTTTTATCGCTTGGTTTCTTGTCATCAAAATGGGGTTCCTGATACCCATCCCCTTCCAGGTCTCCAGAGATGTGCACCATAGCTAATTAAGACAGTAGGTTAGATAATTAATACCTTTAAAATGCTTTCAGCAGTGTTGATGATTCTAAGTATAAAAGGTGGAACCCTAGAGAAATTTTGGAGGGTAGCACAGAAAATGCTACCAATGGGAAACTTGAGGTTTTGATTGCAGGCTTTTTTTTCCCCCTGCTTTCATTAGTCTTATTAAATCTCAAGCACCTTGCCTTGGCTTCTACTATGAGTCATCTAATTGTGAATCTTGACTAATATTTTTCTTTTTCCTGAAATTTGGAATGAATAATAATGAAAATCAAGGAAATCATCATCCCTTTTCTTCCTTCTTTATGAATTTTAATTTAGTAAAATCCCAAACCCACTTCTGTTATGCTTTTATGGGATTTCAGAACATGGCAAAATAATGAAAGACATTTTTAAAAATGGTATCATTAGACATCATCTCTAGTATTTGAGTGCCATGTGTGTCCCCAAGGTTTATGACACTCTTAAGTCTTGACGGTTTCCTTTATCTTTTCAAACCCCTTTGAGGAAACTAATAAGATATTTTTTATTCTAATTTAATGGGAAGAAAGAAATTAAGTCATGCAAGCTTAAGGGATATAGAGAATGAATCAGTGACTGTTTGCTGCTTTCTGGGGTAGAGGAGAAATACGACTCTATCCCAGATAGTCCTTAATGAAAACACCTAAAATCCATAACCTAGCAAAGGTCCTCTGGCAAGTCTAGACGGATACTGGCAAGAGTTATAAAGGATTTCGTTTCCCCGACAGTTCCCCTCCTCTTCTGACCTTTCCACTCCCATTTAGTGTTGTTTTCGGTGTTTTGTTTTTAAAGGCTTGATTATAACAAATGCTTGTCTTCATCACTTGGCTTCTAAACCCTCTGTACTCAAAATTACTAACAGAGTGTCCTCGTAAGCTTCACGGTCACCCACCCATGCACAATGGAGGACTGGAATCTGCACTACTATGGTGATTTTCTAATTTCTATAAATATGCATTTCTTTTACTATAGAAAACATGTTATTTTTAATTTTTCAGAAAGGATCATATAATTTCAAATATTAGGAATAAAGGAGGAGGACAAATTACAATTCAAATATGTTCTCTTCTATAAAGTTTTTGTCAACTCTTCCAAGTCCCTAGAGCAAAATAAATTGCCTGTTTTTTTCAGTGTTCTCATCAGTCTTTATACTTACGCAGGTTACAGAGTGACCACATTTTATTATAGTTATTTGTTGTGTAGTCCCAAATGGTTATCCTCAAATTTTGGTCAAGAAAGAACTTTTTCAGCTGCTATGCAAATATGGATAAGGATGGTGAAGGAAAGAAAATCCAAACACCCAAGAACTCTGAAGGATGGGTCCTTTATAGGAGAGTTTACTGCCTCGTGGTGAACTGATTCAAAGTAGAATGAACTGCTTTGGTAACTTTGATGTGCTGTAATGGCTAAGTGGTTTCTTTATTGGACAGCATTCTCCAAATTCATAGAGTTCCCATGTAGACTTGTAAATTCTTGTGCTTTGTATTCAAGTGCCCCTGGAAGAGCTGACTTTGGTTTAGTTAACACTTTTTTTAAGTCAAAATCTTACTCTGTTGCCCAGATTGGAGTACAGTGGCATGATTATGGCTCACTGCAGCCTTGAACTCCTGGGCTTAGGAGATCCTTTCTCCCTCAGCCTCCTGAGTAGTTGGGACTGTGGGCACACGCCACCACCCAGCTAATTTTTTTTTCTTTTTTCTTTTTTTTGGTAGAGACGAGGTCTTACTATATTGCCTAGACTGGTCTCCAACTCTGGCTCAAGCAATCCTCCTACCTCAGCCTCCAAAGTGCTAAGATTACAGGCGTGAGCCACTGCACCTGGCCTTAATTTGAACTATTTAATTTCTCCTAGTGTGTATTTATCTCCCATTAGGGCAGACTCCATATTGTATTCACTCTGTCATAACCTAGCACAGTGTCTGACACAAAGAGAACAGCAAC
The DNA here is from genome assembly GCA_963574415.1 of Tarsius wallacei. NCBI lineage: Eukaryota > Metazoa > Chordata > Mammalia > Primates > Tarsiidae > Tarsius > Tarsius wallacei. The sequence continues at coordinate 8,746 of CAUYQG010078352.1, read as the reverse complement.
ACATGTTTGCTAAATAGGCTTAAAGTATTATACTCCATCCCCATAACTCCATGTATCAGTTTTGAAATTATAGTTAAAGGACAAACAATATTAGACATTCATTTTCTTCCTTTAAAGGTCACATACCTAATGTATGTTTGAAGCAATGTAACAAGGCATTATAATGTCTTTTGAAACCAGGATCTTGAATTCCAGCTGACTTACACCAAGGCATTATAATGTCTTTTGAAACCAGGATCTTGAATTCCAGCTGACTTACACCTCTGCTTTTTCGTAGAACCTGTGACTTCCCTCAGGAACTAGCAGGACAAGAGATGGCTGTTTCAGAACCCCACTTTACTTCTCTTTGTACTTATAGATATGTCATTTTCTGATTATTTAAATTTAGAGCTGCCTTTAAGATTTCAGCCCTCAGGATCAAGAGCTCCCAGAATTTTCCTGCAAAAGTTCCCTAATTCAGCCATCTCTGCCAGTTGGGGTTTCTGAGGAAATGAACCAAAGCAGACAGTGGTTGCCATGGTGACTGAGTCTCCCTGGAGTGAAGTCAGGGGAGCATCCATTTGAAGGAATAGGGGAGCTATATTCTAGTAGAATAGCCATCTGCTAAGAATGAAGTGGTCCTGGAGAAGGAATGGGATTGAGGGAGAATCTCATGGAATACAGAAAAAATTGGAAGAGATACTATGAAGGATGTGTCAGTGACTCAACAAGAGATGAGTGACGTGATTGTATGAACAGCAGTGAAAGTCCAGCCTGGAAGAGATTGCACGTATCAGAGTGGACCCTGGAAGCACAGCTTTGTGGTTTCTCACAGAAATTCTCAGCAGCCTAGGAGTGGCAGCAGAGAAAACAGACAGAAGAAATTACAGGACTTGGTATTGGCAAAGAAGAGACATAAAATATGTGTGGATCAAACATACCTGTGAAGCATAAACACACCTCAGATTACTAAGAATTACACTCATAGAAGTTGTTGTTTAAACAGTTTGCCACAGAATTAACAGGAGTATGTTTGTGTGAAGTGTGATGGAAAGCAAAACCTTTAATTATTCTAGTAATAATCTCAAAATCAAGTCATTATGAGAGTAAATATGGGGCAAACATATTTACCTGTTATATAGTTTATGCTCAGTAAATTCTTGTCTTGATATTTTAAAAAGTATTCTCTCTGATTTTAACTAATGTCCAATCTTAAGCCATAGCATAGCTAACATATTTCTCCAAAGAACTTATAGTCCTTAAAAACACGTGATGAACCCACCAAATAGACCTATAAGGTAACTTGGAAACAAGCCTCACTACGTAATACAAAACAGCAATATTGACTTCTAGAGTAAAGTTAAAACACCTCTTGGATTCCCTCTCATCCAACACGTCCCTGTTTCTCACCCTTTCATAGAATAATTTTGGATCAAGAAGATGCCTCTCCCTAAGGAGGAGTCCAGATTTGGATTGGCCAAATTTATTACCAGCAGGCAAAATTCAAAGAGAACCGCCTCAGCGTATGTGACTGTGGCATATCCCCTTCTCTCCTTTAACTTCCTTCCAGGGTCAGCCTTGGATGATTCTTTCTCTTCTCCCACAGGATGACAGAATCTATCCTCAGAATAGAGGAACTCAAAGCAGGCAACAGAGGCCAAATCCATGTGAGGAGCCAGAACAGAGACTTGTCTTTTCCTTGTTGCTTATTAGAGTCAAAAGATCTGGGTTGAAGATTAGGTTTGTGGAAGGTACAAATAGGTAGGCATAGAGCCTACTTTATTTCCAGGCCATTCAAGCCAACCTAACTTAAGTACTTCTCTCAGTGGTATAGCCTAGACCACTGGAACCTTGCACTGGGAGTTTGGGAACTAATTTACAGATATTGTACAGTATCACTTTATCTTACTTTGACTTACTTTGTCCTTTGTCAGGACAGGGTTTGATTATGACAGAATTTCTTGAATTAAATACCACTTTAACACAATATTAATATTATTCCTTAATAGTGTCTCCATTCTACTGGGGCAATACCTAGTCTAATATTCGTCCTATCATTTAAATCTCAATTCCTTCATCAACAAGTGAAACTATAAAGATGTTAATTGACCTTTATCTCAGCTATAAAAGGGGAGTTTGAATGACATATTATTGTATTTCTTTTTAACCAGTCTTTTTATCCACTATTTGGAAAGTCATTGGAAGGCAAGAATCATGCCTTGCTTATTTTTGTTTCTTAAAAAAACATTGACACAGCATTTCTTGCATATAATACCTGCTTGTTGCACCAGAATAACAAATACTCAAAGTAAGGAGGGACCTGAGAGGCCGTAGGACACTATCTCATATTCAGGAATATATTTCCTCCCACACCTACAGAACAAGTGGCATTCTGCCTCTCCAGGGTGCCTCCAGTGATGGGGAGCCTTCGGTCTTCCATAGCAGTACATCCATGACACTGTTGGGCAGCTGGTGCCAGTAGAAAGTGTCTTTATACTGTGTTGGAATTTTTCACTGTGATGTCCACCCACTGTGCCTTTTGCTGCTCTGAGTCACACATAGTTCCTTCACTAGTTCATCTTACAGTCTTTCATGTATTTGAAACAGCTTTCATATAATCTGGGTTTGAATATTCTCCATTCCTTTATATGTTCTTCAGAGGAAATGTCTTTCAAGGTCCTGTGTCTTTCCTCTGGAAGTCTGGTAGGCCAAAATTTCTCGTAAACTGCTATACCTAGGATGAACCCCTTACAACAGTGAGACAAAACCAGCACAGGGTAGAGCTGGCCAAGATTTCTATTCATGTACTTAGGAACACTTAGCTTTTCCAGCAGTGGTTCCTCTGACTCTTATGTAACTCATGGTCAACTGAAGCATCCTTGTCTTCCTCTGTAAATAACAGGGCAGTCCAATTTTACCCATCCCAAACTTGTGCAGCTAGATTTAAAAAGCTAAGTAAATGGTTTTATGCTCATCCCTATTAAACGATTATCCCCACTGATCAAACCTCTTGAGATGCTTTTAAAATCTTGGTTCCACTTGGAATAATGCCATTTAAAATACCACATACATAGTAGATACTTGATAAAATAGTAGTTCCTGTGATTATAGCCAATCTAATTATGAATTAAATAAGATGAATTATAAGTTCTTTATTGCCTCTTGTATTTTGAAATTTGGGGGTTCTTTTTAGAGTAAACAGGTAAAATGGAACTTCCGATTCTCAGTTTATTACTCAACCTAGCACTTTTATTTGTTACATGTTTTTATACTCTGCCTCTAACCAAAAAGGAATAGAAATAACTTAGGTCAAAAAGTAAAACATTTCTTATCCTCCCTCCCCAACTGTGTTAGCCAAGTGACAAAAATAATATTGATTAATGTGTCACTAGCAATAAGTTCATCAATAAAGAACAAGGGCTGCTGAAAAATATAGTCAGAAGCATCCACCAAGAATGCTTAAGAAGTGGGGCCATTTCAACATTGGGAGTGAGACAGGTAAATATAAATAAAACATGATGCCAAAAAAGATATGTTTTTGTATTTAATGCAAATTTTAACTAATAGGTGAAATAATTTGATGTATGTAGACATATAAAATGAGTTAAATATAGCCATAAGGAGCGACTTTTAGCTGATTGAATTCTTTGGGCCCTGAAATCATCAAGCCTGTAGTGTCAAATTTCTCAAAGTGTGATTCAAGGACTTAATGTGTCAGAATCACCTGGGATACTTGTTTAAAATAAAGATTTCTAGGTATTGTCCCAAACCACTGACTTGGAATTGCTAAGGACATGGAAATCCAAATTTTAACAAGCTCTCCAGTTGATTCTGATGTACACAAAATGTTGAGAACCTCTGTAGTATAGCATAGCCTGGGGAGCAAAGTGTAGACACTGCATGGAGGAAAGAGAGGGAATTTCACACCTACTGCAGGACCACACATCTACCATAGGCTTCAATTCACTTCTGTAGAAGCGATTACTTTAACAGCTAAGTCTCTCCCTTGATCTGTCTCGTTCGTTCTAGACCATAGTATATACCATACAAAAGAATGGGTATCTCCACAGCCATAAGACCTCTGAAATGACTCAGCAAAATAAACTACTCAGGAGTAAGTTAATTTCTGAGAAACCAGAGCGTCTCTCTCTTTCTCTCTCCCATTACCAACCCCCTATAGCCAAAAAGCACTAGTAAGGATTAATTACATTGAGTGCATTAGAATTAACTTCCCGGATCACAGTTGGAGACAGCACTCCTGATCCATAACAGTTCACTGCTAGCTGTCGTGTTTGGACCATGTGACTCCACCTTCCAGGCTGATTGGAACAAGAATGGATACCTACCCAAGCTATGATAATAAAATTTTCTCTTCTGGTGTTTTGAAATTGAGTTTGAGAGTTAGCAAGTTGGCTACTCATTTGGTTGGAAATAGAACACGTGAACTTGGGCTGTGTTCATTCTGTGAACAAAAAAGCAGAGAAAACTAGTTGTGTATAGAGATAAGGAAGCAAATGGACAGAAAGAAGCAAAGCTATGAGCATATTTCTGCTTCCAGCTTCTTTCTCAGTCCAGCTGCATTCTTATTCTTGGGTTCTATGAAAGACCACTGTATTCTTTTCCAAATCCTCCTTTTTTATTTTATACTGATTCCAGGAACATTCTATTACTTTCACCTAAAATGGTCGTAATTAGCTAATCCCATTTTGCCACATCTGATTAACCTTTCTCACCAGCCAGTATGTAATCCCTTCCTGTTATCTACCCCTTCACTCACACCTCTGTGTTCTGTGCCTTTGATGCAATTTCTCACTGTTGTCATTCCACCCAAACTTTTCATGGAATCTGTCCTGTGATTGATAAACTCCTCTCCATCTTTAACTAATTATTCTTTCTCTTCTGGCTTTACCCGAAGTTCGGTTGTCCTCAGAGGCTAACAGTTCTCTGTGGCTCTCAAGGGGAAGCTATTCTTTTCATATGTCTGCTAATAGACCAATCATTGTCAAGAAAGAAATGAGATTACTAAGAATGGTATAGCCTAATCATTATTTATCCCATAGGCTGGGTAGAGGCTCCTTTTTCTGAGATTAAGAAATATTCATTAGGGATTTAGAAGAAGTGGGAAATGAGAGATTGCCTACTGAATGGCAATAATTTGTGTCTGACATGCCTCCTGCTACCTACTCTCCCCCCCATCGTGTGTGCGCACACACACAATTCTCTAGCCAAACTAGAGTTCTTTAACCTTCTTTTCCATATGCTGTTCCTGCTGCCTGATAATCTCTTTACCTTATTCACCAGACTAACTCCTACTCACTGTTTAGTTCTCACTAAAATGTCCTTTACTCTGGGAAGTTTCCCCTGAGACCCCTCAGAGTCAAGTACCCTTGCTATGTTCTTTCACTATAGTGCACTTCCCTTATCTTCACGATCAACCACCTTACAATACTATTGTTCTAATTGTCAGTATTTTCTACAGCATCTTTCCAAGGCCACGTGATAGAAAGAGGACATGTTGCCTTCCTTATCTTTGCATCCCTGGTAGCTATGACAGTACAAGGTCTGTGATGACTGGAATTCTATAAATATTTGTTGGGTAAACAGACTACTTCTGAGCTGGGCTTAGAATATGTTGACCACCAGGTCTCCATAATTTGAGGACACATTTGAAATCCTGAGACACAAATAAAGAGGCCTCAGATAGATGCCAAAATAGATATGAAGCAGTTTTGTAGCTACAGAAGAAGAATACTGTTTTACAATGAGCAGATTGTAGAACTTGGGAAATTTCCTGGGTAAGCGTTTACATCCTGACTTGAAGATGTAGGACAGGTCCAGCAAATGTCCAGGCAGTATGGCAGGAGCTAAAATGGTTGTGCTTTCCCCATCTCTTCTTGCTATGTGGATCTTCACAATTGGAGCCAAGGAATGCAGAGAATATGGCTCTGGTATTTTAAATTTTGTCTTCTAGACCTTTGCACTTGGATGTCTCCTATGAGGGGAAATCATAAATCTAACAGAACACTCAGATGTCCCCTCTCAGGGGACATAAAGAGATTGCTGGTGATTATGCAGTACAAACTTATGCCAGTGCATATTTTTCAAAAATCTACATTATCTTGAAGTTTTTCCTTTCAAATTGCATGAAAAAGCAAGTAAAGAGATGGAATATATACTAAGATATGATCTATCAGTTGAGAATTGGTTTTCAGGAATCATGAGTGTGTCCTTCCATATCATCTTCAAACAACAGACTAGACAATAAATTACATACTATTAATGTGGGAGGAAGAAAATGAGTCTGCATTGTCTGCTTAAACAGAAAAACATCAGGTGGAAGATGTCAAACAAATTACTATTGCACAATATGTGTCAATGAGCCTGCAATGCATGTCAGTGACTATTTCACACATTACCACACATTAGAAAAATATATATTAAATTTTGATTTTTTTGTCACAAACAAGTTCCTCAATGCGTTATAAATTCCATTATGAGCCAAATATCATTACAATAAAATAATTGGTTCATACTATCTAATATGAAGTTATTCATTTTTCACTGTTTCATAAAAAAAGTACAGTCAAGTTGCTGGTAAGTGATCTGCAAGATGTCTCTGAAAGCAAAGGGTTGGTCTTTAAATCCTTCGTCTTCTCTCATTTCTTACTACTTACCCGAGGACAAACACTAGTGGCTTCTCTTTCTTTTATATATGTTAGACAAGAAATTAAATCTAGGTAAAGCAGGACGTTTTCAGTTAGATTCCTATCTGGGAATACTACAAAAAATGAATACGATGATAAGGGGCAGATAAGAAATGAGAGGCAATTAAGATAATAAGAGGCAAACACCTAAAGCTAGAAGAAGTCTAAAGAGTGTCATGAATCAAGTTTGGCCCTTTTCAGAGAGAAAGCAATGTAGCCATTGTTTTCTTTACTTTTCCTTCACATCTATGATCTCATAATTACCTATCTCATGGCTCAAACAGCAAGATAACCCTGAGCATAGGTAGCCACAAGAAAAAAGATTGCCATGATATTTATTACATTATTCTTCATTCTCAAAACAAAAGCGAAGTTCCTTATTTAAATAGCCAACATTAAACACAATCATTTAAAATAATATAACAAATGTATGAAAAGTACAAGTTTCAAAAAGTCAAACACTTAGGTTAAATCAGTAATCTTTCTCACGGAGTTATCTATCCTGCTCAGTCCAAACCTGATATGCATCCTCAGGTTTTGGCAAAGGTTTCTTTTTTAAATCATCTTGAGTTCTTATATTGCTAACATTCCTGAACTATCTTATTGGGATAAATCAGGGATTTCAAGCTATCTTAATATCAGAAAGTTTACTCCTTTGCCACAACTTCCCTCAGTCACAGCTACAAGTATTTCTTTACCTTGCTTGACTATAAGGCAAACATAGGACCTGCATTGCCTTCTCCTCTGGTTCATCTGCTGCTGTTTCTTTTACTTCTTTTCTCATAAACAACATAAGGAAAAAGAGAACAATTAGTCGTGTTAGCTGTCTGTGTCAATAGTGTGAACCTCTGTGACTATCTTTTTTATGATACGGGAGTAATATTTTATCCTCCTCAGAAAAAGAAGAATAGTAGCTATTCCGCTTCTGAAACAGCTTTTCCTCACCAGGAAGCCCTTACATTTGCACAAAACGATTTATCATAGCAGTTGCTCTATGAAATTGTTGAAGAAACAAAGTAATCTCAGTTAAAGGAACCATGTGCCTTTCATATAAGACATGCATAAAAACACACATGCAAATTAAAAATTTAGCAGTGCTTTACAACAAAGATACTCAGTAATTCCATTTTATCACAATTCTCCATGAAAAAAAGTCAGACACTCAAGTGCCATGATCACATCACTACATTTCTTTTGCTTTCTAATGTTATTTCTCTCCTTAACCCCCAAACTGCAGAAATATCAAAGGCTGCCAGCAAAATGTCTAGTTGAGTCATTGAATCAGTGAATCCTGGATTCACCCTTGGGAAACCATAGCCTCTTTTGCAACCAGGATCATTCATAGGAGCAGAGTCACCGTGTAAAAAGCCTCCTTCTTCCCACACTCCTACATTCAATATTTTCTCCTTGGAGACCCTACTTCCTATGTATATCCCAGAACAAATTAGGGGAGGAATGGGTTCCCAGATTTTCCAGTCACCTGTGCCTGCCTTGTGGACTGTTAAACTAAACCAAAGGATTCCAGAGGAGGTGAATTTTAGAAAGAAAACCTCTTCTTTTCATTAATTCAATAGAGTTCCATATTTCAAAATACAGCCCAGTGTTATAAGTAGAGAGGCATTCTTTTTCTAGTGATTTATATTTATCACTTGATATTCTAACCTAGTAACATGTCTCTTCCATCTTGCATTTACATAAAGGGAATACTTAGGTAAGGAGAGAAATATCAACAACAGCTAATAGTTATTGAGTATAGTACTCTTATGTCCAAAGCTCCATTCATTATCTCATGTAATCTCCCTGACAACATTCCTATAGAGTAGATATTATTATTATCTCTACAGAACAGTAAGAAAGCTGAGGTTTAAAAGTCAGTGACTCTCTCACGGAAACAAAAAGTTCTGAGTATCACATGTTCTCGTTCATAAGTGGACCTTGAACAACTATCGTAATACTATAAACAAAGGATTGACAGTAGCAGGGAACTGCGGGAGGGGGGTTGGAGGGATGGGGAGGTGGGTTTGGCAGTAGTGGGAATCTGCCTGGGGAAGGGGGGGCACACC
>CAUYQG010078349.1:0-11712 GCA_963574415.1 Tarsius wallacei | reverse complement strand
GGCCACAACAAGCTGCACAAGGAAAGAAGTAGAATACTGTGATTAAATGAGCAGCCATTACCTAACTAAAACCTTATTAGATATAAGAAGGAAGAAATAGATATCAGGCAGATATCTAGAATACAGATCACAAACACATTTTAAAAAGGAAAAACTGCTTTTTTTTTTTTTTTTTGAGTTGGAGTCTCACTCCTGTCGCCCAGGCTGGAGTGCAGTGGCACGCTCACGGTCACCACAGCCTCGACCCGCTAGGCTCAGGTGATCCTTCCACCTCAGTCTTCCAAGTAACTGGAACTACAGAGGCACGCCCGGCTAGTTTTTGTGATTTATTGTAGAGAAGAGGTCTCACCAAGTGGCCCAGACTGGTCTCGAACACCCAGGCTCAGGTAACCCAAAGTGCTGGGATTACAGGCTGAGCCACCACGCCCGGCCGTCCCTTCACTCTTAAAGCAAATGCCTCTGTCCCTAACTCCCTCTCTTCAGGAAGCTCTCCCTTCTTTATCTTCCTTCCACAGGGCAGCTCAGGGATTCCAGAATTAGCCTTGCGGTCAGCAGATCACCTCAAACCTTCCTCTGCCTATCTGGGGACCCACACTATCACCTATCTGTCTGTATCCCAAAGTCAATGCTCTCTACTGTGTGTAAATTTTACCTCAATAAAGAAAAAGCCTCTACTCTATAGATGAGGCTCAGAGAGGCTAAGGGTTTGCCCAAGATGCACAGAAGATGGGCTCAGGTTGGAATCCTACCTGCCCAATCTTTGGTCCATGCTCATCAGAGACTCGGCTGCCTCGGGGCTCCTAGCACTGACCCTAGAAGCTCCACCCAGGCAGTGACATACATTCCTGGTCCCTCCCCTGGGCGTGGGAGCTATTCCTCTGGGAGGCTGGGGTCTCAGGATTCCAGAAGGCTCCACAGGTCTGGTCTGGGGCCCAGTCCCTATCCACAAAGCTGGCACATGGCCTGAGTCAGTCTCTGTAGCAGGCCCAGCAGTGACTCTGGGAGGTGAGGATCTAAGCCCCAACGGGAGTGGGTGTCAAAAGGTCTGGGCCAGGTAGCTGGGCCAGAGGAAGCTGCTTCTCCAGGCCAGTGGCAGGCGATGCCTCTCTAAGGCCCTGGGGGCTCAGTGGGCAACCAGTCTCAGCTCCACCCTTCCCCCTCAAGCTGGGTATTCTGGCACTACCATTCTGAGCCTGTTTGCTCAGGAGAAAACTGAGGGTTTAAAAAAAAAAAAGATAAAAGGAGAAAACAAATGTAAAGCACTCAAGACAGAGTAGGCGTTCAACAACATCGTTTCTTTTACCTCTCCCAATTTGCTCACTCATTCAGTCATTCAACAAACATTTATTGATTCCCTTCTCTAGCCAAGTCTATATTATCCACAGAGATGAATCAGTCCTTGCAGTTGATGAGCTCATTGTGTAGTAAACAAATAATTAGAATTACTTGTAGCTTTATAATACTCTGATATCTGGTTGGGCCAGTTCCATCCTCAGTCTGCTTCCTTCTCTCAATTTTCCTGGCTAGTCTTGAATATTTACTTGTAGAAACCTTAGAGGCAGTTTGTCTAATTTTTTAAAAATCAGTATGCAGAATGATTATGTACATAATATAGTTTGTCACTTCAAATCAGTTAAAGAAAGGTGAATAATTTAGTACAAATATTTTTAAGATCAGATAACCAGTTGGAAAAAAATTCCAAAATAGGCCAGGCACGGTGGATCACGCCTATAATCCCAGCACTTTGGGAGACCTGGGTGAGAGGATTGCCTGAGCCCGTGGATTTGAGACCAGCCTGGGCAACTTAGCGAGACCTCATCTCTACAATAAATAAATGTAAAAAAAAATTAGCCAGACATAGTGGCACATACCTGTAGTTCCAGCTACTTGGAAGACTGAGGTGGAAGGATCGCCTAAGCCCAGCAGTCGAGGTTGCAGTGTCCGGGAACATGCCACTGACCTCCAGCCTGGGTGACAGAGTGAGATTCCAATTCAAAAAAAAAAAAAAAAAGTCCCAAAATAAATTTTAGAAAGAAAAAAGGTTTAAATATAAAAAAAACAAAATCATAAACATATTAGAAGAAAGTTTTGCAAATGGAGAAAGAACTTTCTGGTCATGACATGGAAACCATAAATGAGAAGACAATCAATGTGTTTCAGTAAAAACAAAACAATTTCTTGCCTTAAAAACATGTACCGACTGGGTATGGTGGCTCATGCCTGTAATCCCAGCACTTTGAGAGCCCAAGGTAGGAGATATCACTTGAGCCCGGGAATTGGAGACCAGCTTAGGCAACAGAGAGTGACCTCATCTCTACAAAACAATTTAAAAAATTAGCCAGGCGTGGTGGTGTACCCCTGCAGTCCCAGTTACTCAGGAGGCTGAGGCAGAAGGCTCTCCTGAGACTAGAACTATTAGGCTGTGGTGCGCTGTGATGGCGCCACTGTCCTCCGGCCTGGGCAACAAAGTGAGACACTATCTCAAAAAAAAAAAAAAAAAAAGAAAAGAAAAGAAAAGACAAGCATGCATGAGCAGATAGGTCACAGAAAAGGGAATGCAAATAACTTAAACAAAAACTTTTTTTGGAGATGATTGTAGACTTGCGGAAGAATTGCCGAGATCATTCCCATTTACCCTTCACCCAGCTTCCCCTATAGAGTCATAGGACAACGATCAATACTAAGATCAACTTTGGTGTGTGATACTGTTAACTAAAATACAGCATTTGTTCATATTTCACTAGTGTTGCCATGAGGTTGTGCATTATTGGGAGTACCCATCTGGAGTACACGATGTCGACGCATCTTACTGGTGGTGTTGACCTTGATCTCTTGATTAAAGTGGTGTCTGCTGGGTTTCTCCACTGTCCAGTGACTGTTTTTCCGTTTGAAACAATTAAGTATCTGGGGTGAGATACTTTTGAGACCGTGCAAAGATCCTGTTTTGCTTAAACTTTTGCCTACTGATTTCAGCATCAGTGAATTTTGCCTACAATCATTACTGAGATGTTTTCATGATCATCTTGTATTGCCACCAACCCATTCCTTCTATGCTTTGATTGGAATTCTTCTGTAAGGAAGACTTGTCACTTTTTCCTATTTATTTGTATACTCAGTTATCATAGCCACAGAGTCATGGATATTTATTTCATTCTTTGGGTTACAATCCAGTGTTATTTATTTTGTTGCTCATGTTGTTCCCAAATATGAAAGGCGAAAACACTTTTTTAAAATGTCAAGCGGACCGTGTCACCTCAAGCAGGAACCACCCCAGCAGCGAAAGAGTCCCAGGCCTGGGCGGGGGCTTACCTGGCGGGTCAGGTAGAAAGCACATGTCAGCACTCTTGTCTTGTTTGTGCCATTAATTATTACTGTCTTCTTAAAAAAAAGTTTAAATAAAACGTTTCAGAGCCTCTAAAATAAATAAATAAGGAAGTAAAACATCAAGCTCACTCATCATTCTTTTCACACTCACAAAACTTTTATTATGGTATATTGTTATAATATAGTGTATATTTGTCCTATTACATTAGTTATTGTTGTTAATCTCTTACTGTGCCTAATTTATAAATTTCTACCATAGGTATGAGGGGACCCTCCCCCCAAAAATTGGAATTATCTTTTGGAGGGTGGGTCCCCCACTGGTTAAGTGTTCTAGGAACCTGTCGGCATCAATGTACCGGCTAGTGTTATTTGAGAGGCTGTATTCAGTTTCAGTGATCTTTTTTTTTAGACTCTTTCAACACATTTGCCCGTTTCATCATGGGTGATTTATGAGTGCACCTGCCCATGCTGCGCTGAGTGTTCAGCAGTTTTTGACCCAAAACGGCAAGACCCTCATGCCCCACCCTTCCTATTCACCTGATCTCACCCTGAGTGACGTTTTTTTGTTTCCCTGGTTGAAAAGAGTCCTCAAAAGGAAATGTGTTGCCAATATGGAATAGGCGAAACATAAAACAGCAGAAGTCCTAAAAGGTATCAAAACTGACGAGTTCAAAAACTGTTTTGAGCAGTGGAAAAAGCATCCTGGTAGGTGTATTGCATAAACGGAGAGTACTTTGAAGGTGACTGAAGTTTAAACATGTAAGAATAAATATACAATTTTTTTTTTAGTTGGAGTCTCACTCTGTCGCCCAGGCTGGAGTGCAGGGGCATACTCGCGGCCACCCCAGCATCGACCTGCTGGACTCTAGCAATCCTTTCACTTCAGCCTTCCAAGTAGCCAGAACTACAGGCATGCGCTGCCATGCCCAGCTAATTTTTGATTTATTGTAAAGACGAGGTCTCACCAAGTTGCCCGGGCTGGTCTTGAACCCGCGGGCTCACGCAATCCATTTACCTTGGCCTTCCAAAGTGCTGGGATTACAGGCTGAGCCACAATTTTTTAATAAATAAATTCTGGGTTTTTTGGATCCCCATCATGTGTATGTATAGAAAAAAACAGTGTCTATACAGTTTGGTACTCTCCGAGATTTCAGACATCCACCGGGGATCTCGGTTCAGGTCTCCCAAGGATAAGGCAGGGCTACTATATACCAAACCGGAAGCCATACAACGGTGAGAAACATTAACAGGGCAAATACAAGTAAATATGAAGACCTTCTTCTGAATTTCCATATCTCAAGAGCATCACAAACTCTCTTCTTATACCCTGTTCTGTATCCACATTCTTTGTATTTGACTGGATCCTTGAATTTTGCTTCATTTTTCCTGTGACATCCTCCACACATGTATATATCTTTGGCTGTGGCTTTGAGGGTTGAACATCCTTCTGGGTGACCACTGTTAGTCCCCAAACAGCACGGGGAAACTTCTCACCTCACTCATAATTAGTGAAATGAAAATTTCACCAATTAGACTGACAAAGATTTAAAAAGCTAAAGGATACAGTGAATTAGTGAGAATAAGGAAAATGCTGCTTATATCATGGTGGACTTGCAGATTATACCACTGCCATGGGAAAACTTTGGCAATACCAATTAAACGGAAAATGCATCTATCCTTAAACTCAGCAATTTAACTTCCATTAATTTTTCCTAGAGACATATTCTGCCATGGGAAAATTATGTGCAGGGATGGTATTAGCAACATTGCCTGTAATGTCAAAAGACTGGGTCTGCATATGCCTTCTGTTAGATGACTGCTTAATTATTACGAGATATCCCATATGGGGACACCATGTGACGGTTATAACATGGTGCACGTCTCTTTAAGTAGAGACACTGGGAATGTTCCCCAAATAGTGAGGTTTGGTCAAAAGGTCTACAAATCTGTATATACCGTGCTAACATTGGTTTAAATAAAAAAGAAAGAAAAGGGGTAACCCCTTTGGGTCCTCTCCCACTGTGGGAGCTTCTCTGTCCTCTCAATAAATCCTGCTTTCTCACAAAACAACAACAACAACAAAAGAAAGAAAGAAAAGGAACACACACACACATACACACTTGGTGCACATCTCTGAAAGAATATAGTAGAAACTGGTAAAATGGGAAACGGAGTAGATGAAAGATAGATGTGAGACAAACATTCACTGTTAGAATTTTTTTTCCTATCATGAGCAAGAAATAGCTATTAATTTTCTTTTTGCATGTTTTATTTTATGTATTTTTTTTAAGAGTAAGGGTCTCACTCTGTCACCTAGACTGAAGTGCAGGGGCGCAATCATAGCTCACTGCAGCCTTGAACTCCAGGGCTCGAGATGCTCTTGCCTCAGCCTCCTGAGAAGCTGGAACCACAGGTGTGCATCACCACACCTGGCTAATTTTCTTTCTTTTTCTTTTTTTTTCTTTTCCTTTTTTCTTTTTGAGTTAGAGTCTCATTCTGTCACCCAGGCTGGAGTGCAGTGGCACGCTCACGGCCACCGCAGCCTCGACCTGCTGGGCTTAGGCGGTCCTTCCGCCTCAGCCTTCCAAGCAACTGGAACTACAGACACATGCCACCACGCCCAGCTAGTTTTTGTGATTTATTGTAGAGACGAGGTCTCGCCAAGTTGCCAGGGCTGGTCTCGAACCCCAGGGCTCAGGCAATCCACTCGCCTCGGCCTCCCAGAGTGCTGGGCTGACAGGCTGAGCCACCGAGCAATTTTCTTAAAAAGTAACTGAAACACAAATAGTTACGATATAATAGATTCTGCCTCGCAAGGGCATTAAATAAAGAAGCAGCAAGTAAAGCAGAGAGGAGAGCTTTAGACTCAGGATAATGTGGCTTTGAGTTCTGGCTTCACCACTTCCTGACTGTGTGACCTCTGTGCCTCAGTCGTCTCATCTGTCAAGTGGAGATGATAATGGTGTCTAAATCAGAGCACTCTTGATGAGAATCCAAAGGGAAATGCAGGTAAAGCACCACATGGCACAGTGCTGGGGACTCAGTACGAACCGGGGTCTCTCCGGGAAGACAGGCAAGGGAGAGGGAACAGCACTTCTGGCAAAGCAAGCGACATGACCACAGATACAGAGGTGTGACAACATTTTGCTTGAAATAATCTGGTAGAATGCAGCAGAGACACATAGTGATGAGTGGGTGGTGAGGGTTAGAGATGCCCAGGGCCAGGTCTTGGGGGGCATTCAAGGCTCTGCAAGACAGCCTGGTCTTATTACGTTTTTTTTCTGAATTTGGAAGTGTTGGCTTTTAGTAGCCACTGTTACTGTTGAGAAGTCAGAAGTCTATGATTCTCCCTCTTTGGAAGCTGGTAGGATCTGCATTTCGTGGGCATCCCCTTCGGGTCCCCTCCCACTGTGGGAGCTTTTCTGTCCTTTCAATAAATCCTGCTCTCTCACTTAAAAAAGAAAAAAAAAGAATTTGCATTTTGTTCTCTCAACATTCTGAAAATTCACCATGCTGGCTTAGTGAGAAGTGAGGAGGAAGGTCCTACAACCTGACAGCTCACGGTCTTCCTTTCTGGAAAATTTTCTTAAACAATTTATAAGATGAATCCATCCCCTTTATTTTCTCAGTTCTCTTTTTTCCGGGAAACTCATGTTATGTGTGAGTCGTGTTTCCTGAACCGGTCCTCTGATTTTTGAATCCTTTTTTTCTCCCATTTTTCATTTCTTTGTCTTTTTACTCTATTTTCTGGAAAAATTTTTCAAGTTTGTTTTTCAAAGCTTCCATTCAGCTTATTTAAAAGAATTGTTAAATCAAAGTATAATTTACACAAATAAAATGCGCTGATTTCAAGTGTACAGTGTGATAAATCTTGAGAAAGATGTTCATCCATGTCACCACCACCCAATAGATATCTATCTCCATCCTTCTCATTATATTCTCTCTTGCTCCTTTCAGTCAATCAACCGCCCTTTATGGCATCACTGTTCTGATTTCTATCAAGCAAAATAAGTTCCCGAAGAATGAAAATGTGAAAATCAAAACCATAAAAATAGCAGAAGGGGACATTCTAAGCAGGGAAAGGACTTCCTAAACCTAGCACAGTATGATATTTTAAAAAGTTAATAGGCTGGGCGCAGTGGCTCATGCCTATAATCCCAGCACCTTGGGAGGCCGAGGTGAGAGGATTGCCTGAGCCCACGGGTTCGAGACCAGCCCAAGCTACTCTGCGAGACCTCATCTCTAAAAGAAATCGGGAAATTATCTGGGCATGGTGGCGCGTGCCTGTAGTTCCAGCTACTCGGAAGGCTGAGGCGGAAGGATCACCTGAGCCCAGCAGGTCGAGGCTGTGGTGACCATGAGCGTGCCACGCGTTCCAGACTCAGACTGAGCGACAGAGTGAGACTCCAACTAAAAAAAAAAATTAATAGACTTTATTTTTAAAGCAGTTTTAGGTTCACAACAAAATTGAGCAGAAAGTATGAAGAGTTCCCATATATTACCCCTTTCTCCCACACGTCCTCGACATCCCAAATCAGTGTGATGCGTTTATAACGATCGATGAACCGACACTGATACATCGTTATCATCCCAAATCCAGAGTTTACATCGGGATTAACTCTTGGTGTTGTGCATTCTATGGGTTTTGACAAATGGACAGTGACATGTGCCCACCATTATAGTATCATGCAGAGTAGTTTCGCTGACCTCAAAATGTGCTCTCAGCTAGGGGAGGGAGGGGCATACCTCATCAACAAGGGTACCTGCCTGATCAATGTTTATACACCTGACCCTGAATTGTATCCCACATCTTTATAATAAATAAAATTTTTAAAATGTGCTCTGAGCTCTATTCATGCCTCTCTCCCCTAACCCCTCGCAAGCCCTGACCTTTTTACTGTCTTCATGGTTTTGCCTTTTCCAGAATGTTGTATAATTGGAATCATACATTATGTAGCCTTTCGGATTGTCTTCTTTCACTGAGCAATGTGTATTTAAGTTCCTCCATGTGTTTTTTCTTTTAGATTAGAAAATAGTTTATTTAGAAAGTAAATTAGAGAGAGAGAAAGAGGAGAGTCACCTCCCCAAGGTAGGGGAGGGGGCCAAAGTTAGGAAAAATGGCCTGGCTATACCTCAAAGAGCACATGGCCACACCATAACTTAGCAAGGCAATGGCCCCTCCATGTGTTTTCATGGCTTGATTGCCCATTTCTTTTTAGTGCGGAATAATATTCCACTGTGTGGGTGTGTCATGGTTTATTTATCCATCCAGCTTGGTTGCTTTCAACGTGATGATTATGAATGAAGCTGCTATGAACATCCATGTGCAGATTTTTGTGCAGACGTCAGTCTTCAACTCACTTGGGTAAATGTGTGATTGCTGGATTATATAATAAGAGTATGTTTCATTTTGTAAGTAACTGCCAAATTATCTTCCAAAGTGGTTGTACCATTTTGCAATCCCACCAGCAATAAATCAAAATTTCTATTTCACATCTTTGCCATCATTTGACATTGTCAGCGTTTTGGATTTTAGCCATTCTAGTAAGTGTGTAGTGTGTTTTGTCATTTCCTAACGTATGGTGTTGAACATCTTTTCATATGCTTATTTGTTATCTGTATATAATCTTTGGTGAGATGTCCATCCGATCTTTTGCCCACTTTTAAAAAAATCTATTTATTGGCTGTTAATGTATAGCAATGCAATTATTTTTTATCCCATGGCCTTGAAACTCTCCTTCAAATTAACTTATCAGTTCTGGCCATTTTTTGTAGATTCTTATGATTTTCTATGTATATAATAACATCATCTACAAATACAGTTTTGCATCTTCCTTTCTGCTCTTTCTGCTTCCTGTTTCTTTTTCTTGCCTTATCCAATCTCTAGGACTCTGTTGAGTTTTTTAGTTCTGTGTTCATGTTTTCAGGAGATTTTGTTCTCTGAATGTTACTTTTTCATCGCATTCTGTTCTTGCTTCATGAAAGCAATATCTTTTATCTCTCACTGATACTTTTTAACAGTTTAGTTTATGTTCTCTACATAGTCTCTGTTTCCTTCAAATTATTTTTTTCCTTTTTATTTCTTTTGGCTTTCTCAGATCAGTTTTCTGAAATATTCAATAATCCTTGGACGCCTATTTGCAATTAAGAAATAAGAACTTGGCCGGATTCAGTGGCTCAGCCTGTAATCCCAAAACTTTGGGAGGCTGAGGCGAGTGGATTGCCTGAGCCTGTGGGTTCGAGACCAGCCCGGGCAACTTGGCAAGACCTCTTCTCTACAATAAATCAAAAATTAGCCGGGCATGGTAGTGCATACCTGTAGTTCTGGCTACTTGGAAGGCTGAGGCAGAAGGATCGCCAGAGGCCAGTGGGTCAATGCTGGGGTGGCCGTGGGTGTGCCGCTACACTCCAGCATGTGCGACGGAGTAAGACTCCAGCAAGCAAGCAAGCAAGCAAGCAAGCAAGCAAGAAAGGACTTAGTCCAGGTGTGGTGGGCTCGCACCTGTAATCCCATCACTTTGGGAGCTGAGAGGATTGCCTGAGACCAGGGATTTGAGACCAGCTTGTACAACATGAAGAGACCGTCTCTCTACAATAAATAAATAAATAAAAACTCAGCCAGGCGTGGTGACACACACCTGTAGTTCCAGCTACTAGGAAGGCTGAGGCAGAAGAATCCCTTGAGCCCAGTGGATGTAAGCTGCGGTAGCTGTGAACATGCTACTACACCCCGTCCAGCCTGGGTGACAGAGTGAGATTTCAACTCTAAATAAATAAATAAATAAGGGCTGCTTAAACACGCATTGGAAGCTCCATGTACAGGAGTGAGGCTTGCTGACTTTTTGCTCCTTCATGGGGCATGACATGATCAGGTGGCCACTTATTGGGGGAAACTCCTGCTGTCAATAACTTTAGATACTTCCTTCTGATTAGCCAAATTCCCCCCAAAACATTATTCTAATTTCTTTCTTTCTTTCTTTCTTTTTGAGTTGGAGTCTCACTCTGTCACCCAGGCTGGAGGGCAGCGGCACACTTCCGGCCACCGCAGCCTCAGTCTGCTGGACTCACGCGATCCTTCCGCCCCAGCCTTCCAAGTAGCTGGAACTACAGGCACGCGCCACGATGCTTGACTGCTTTTTTGATTTATTGTAGGGAGGAGGTCTCGCCAGGTTGCCCGGGCTGGTCTCGAACCCATGGGCTCGGGCAATCTTCTCGCCTTGGCCTCCCAAAGTGCTGGGATTATAGGCGTGAGCCACTGCGCCCGGCCTTATTCTAATTTCTTATTTGGAGCGCAACAGGCTGGCTGCCAGGCTTCTAGGAACCCAGTAGGCAGCTAGGGCTGTGGGATTTGTATCCAATATTCCCATGTACTTGTTATAGTGTCCACACCTTCAGTCATGCCTGGCATCCCCCAGTTTAGAGAACCTGTTTTATCAAGATGGGCGTGTGATGGGGCTGTCAGCCAGCCACATAGACAAGGAGGGCACCTAGGAATCCAAGTGGGTACCACTCAGCTCCTGATTTTAGTATGTTCTCTTTTGCCTCTCTTGTCCAAAGTCCCTGCTATTACCAGCACCTATGCTGTTACAAGGTTCTGCAGCACAAATCAAATTGGCTTTAAGCTTTCCTCACTGCTGGTATAGAAATCTCTTTTCATGGTTCCTCTAAACCAGTTACCAGCAGCTCATTGACTTGCCAGTTTCCAAAATGTTGCCACCATTTTCCTCTCCTGTCCTGTCTTTATTGGTTTCTAATTTTGTTTGTTTGTTAATCCCTTTGTTGTAGTAGGAGTGGGATTTCAGGAGGAAGTGAAGTTAGATCCATGTGTTCAATTTACCATTTCAAACAGAAGTACTGCTAATGTATTTTACTTCCTTAATGAAGAGCAAAACAAGGCTCGGTGGCTCAGCCTGTAATCACAGCACTTTGGGAGGTCGAGGCGAGTGGATTGCCTGAGCCCGTGGGCTCGAGACCAGCCCGGGCAACTTGGCGAGACCTCGTCTCTACAAGAAATCAAAAATTAGCCGGGTGTGGTAGCACGTGCCTGTAGTTCAAGCTTCTTTGAAGGCTGAGGTGGAAGGATCGTCAAAGCCCAGCAGGTCAACGCTGGGGTGGCCATGAGCATGCCACTGCACTCCAGCCTGGGTGATGGAGTGAGATTCTAACTCAAAAAGAAAGAAAGAAAGAAAGAAATTAGAATAATGTTTTGGGGGGACTCACTTTAAAATTTTAAATTGTATTATTTCTATGCAAGAATAGAAGAAGAATCAGAACATAACTTTATTTTGTTCTTTATTTTATTTCATTTTATTGAGTTAGAATCTCACTCCATCACCCAGGCTGGAGTGCAGTGGCATGCTCATGGCCACCCCAGCGTTGACCTGCTGG
>CAUYQG010078345.1:0-37438 GCA_963574415.1 Tarsius wallacei | reverse complement strand
CGGTTTAGGCTGTGGTGAGCCATGCTTGGGCCACTATACTTCAGGTTGGGTGACAGAGAGAGATCCTGCCTCAAAAAAAAAAAAAAAAAAAAAAAAGATCAGTTCTATAAAGTAATCCTAAAACCAGAATAGGAGGGCTTCCTTTCTAATGCCAATTTCTGGCAGGGGAACATGTAGTGAAATTGAAAGTCATTTTAAGTAGGACTTGGCATAGACACACAGAAGAAGGGTATCCAATCTTGGTGTTGCCCTTTCAGGACCAAAGGGACAAAAGTAGAATATGAGCAACAGGAAGGCCTCCCCTGACTTATGGAAAGTCTATTAGAAGAATTGGGAACTAGTTCGGATAAAAATCTCTTGTGACATACTTGCTAACTTTATGGGACTGTTCTAAAAACCAAATGAGATAAGAAATATGTAAGTTCTTTGAATGTTCCCAAATCATTAGCTACTAAAGTCAGCTTGAAAGAACTTGGCCAATCTCCATTTGAGTTCCCATTTAGACCCAAAGACTAGAACCAAAATGACAGAGCAAGAACATGATGTGACCTTGGGCAAATCACTTTGAGTCTCTGAGCCTCAGTTCCCTCATTTGTAAAATAGAGATAATATTCTCTACCCTCCCTAATTTCTAGGGCTACCAGAAGGATCAATTGAGAAAATGAATATGACAGTGCCTTATAAGCTATAAAGTTCTATGCAAATGCTATGGATTTATTTTTTAATCTGTGCTTGAGGGCTCTGGATGAAATTTGCCAAGGCTGTTACACATCTAGACAGTGACATCATATGTATGTTATTGAAATCCAGGGTGGGGCATGGAATACAGGCCCAGAGTCATGAGGGCAGGGTAGAATACAGAAGGGAACCACACCCACTGCCTGCCTGTGGAAGACCTGATTCTGTTATCACTCATTTTTCTGACTTGAAGAAATTTGTTTTCCTGATTTCTAAACTGTTGAAGACTTTGCCATGACCTCTGTGATCAGGGGATACTTTGATTAAAGTTCTAGAGTAAGGGCCACTTTAATTTGTTTCTCTGTCTCCAAGGTCGAGTGTGGTGTCTCGACAGCAAGCATTCAGGATAAGTTTCCTTTTTTTTTTTTTGAGTTGGAGTCTCACTCAGTCGTCCAGACTGGAGTGCAGTGGCCACTCCCGGCCACTGCAGCCTCGACCTGCTGGGCTCCGGCGATCCTTCTGCCTCAGCCTTCCAAGTAACTGGAACTACAGGCGCGTGCTACCACGCCCGGCTAATTTTTTGATTTATTGTAGAGATGAGGTCTCGCCAAGTTGCCCAGGCAGGTCTTGAACCCGCGGGCTCAGGCAATCCACTCGCCTCAGCCTCCCAAAGCGCGGGATTACAGGCTGAGCCACTGAGCCTGGCTACGATAAGCTTCTTATTGATCAAAATACAGGTAGTGCATTTTGTGAGACCTCCTCATCATCCTCATTCTCACTTCCTTTGTGTTTTCAAATTCCAGTTGTAGGTAACATAAAAAAAGTAGAACATGATTCAGATAAATGGAAGCCTGACTCTTGCTTGAAAACATGACTGGCCAGTCAGGAAAGGCCAAACTTCAGAAATGGCATATTACCATCCACTTGCTTTGTTAATCCCAGGAGACTGTGATGCAGAGTCTAAAGGCAAAGACTGCCTGTAGCCAGGTAGTTTCTGAATCCCTTCATTGGTCCTGCTGGTCACTGGAGCTGAAGGAAAATGGCTTAACCAACAAATATTTAGGAGTATTTATTATATGTTAGGCCTGTAATGAGTGCTTTGGGAAATGTGAAAAAGGTCAAGTTGTGGCTTCTGTGTTGGAAGTACTTTTTTGGGGGGGATCCTCCCAAATGAAATATATTTATAAAACATTGTACATTTATTCTTACATGTTTAAACTTCAGTCACCTTCAAAATACTCTCTGTTTGTTGCAATACACCTATTGAGATGCTTTTCCCGCTGCTCAAAACAGTTTTTGAACTCTCCAATTTTGATGCCTTTTAGTGTTTCAGCTGTTTTTTGTTTTACCACTTTTGCATTGGCAAAATGTTTCCCTTTGAGGGCTTTTTTCATCCCGGGAAATTTTTAAAAATGTCGTTTAGGGTGAGATTGGGTGAGTAGGGAGGATTGAGCATGGGGGTTATGCTGTTTTTGGTCAAAAACTGCTGAACACTCAGTGCAGTTTGGGCAGGTGCAATGTCATGGTGGAAGGACCAGTCATCTCTTTGCCACAGCACAGGATGTTTCTCCTGTAAATCGTGACACAACCTTCTTAAAGCTTCCAGATAAAAACTTTTCAGTTGAGTGTTTGATCAGAGGAACAAATTTCGAGTGTACTATAAGATGTCAGCCTGCCAAAAGATAATTTGGGTTTTTTTTAAAAAATTTTTTTTGGTGCCCCCTTGAATACTACAGTTGAGAAGACAAGATGAGCTGGACATTCCCACTTGCAGTGTTTGCCTAGGGCCAAGGGAATGGTAGATAATAACTAACACAGGAAAGCAGAGGAGGAGGATCCCAAAGATTCTAGGGACTGGGAAGGCTCTGTAGAGGAGGGGGAGAAGACAAAGTCAATCGTGAGACTGAGCTCTCATCTTCCAATGTCTTCTTTTGTTTTCTGGTCCCAAATTAAGAGATTGTATTTTTTTTTATTGCTGCATAACAAATTACCACAAAATTTAGCTGCTTAAAATAGCATCTATTTATTATTTCACAGTTCTGTAGGTCAGAAGTCCAGGCAAGCTCTACTGGGTTCTCTGCTCAGGACCACCCCAAGACTGAAATCAAGGTATATGAGCTGGTTGGGCACTTATCTGGATCTTCTGGGAAAGAACCCACTTCCAAGCTCATTGAGATTGTGACAAAATTCCATTCCTTTTAGTTGTAGTACTGGGATCCCTGTTTCCTTCTTGGCCGTTAGCCAGAAGTTACTCTCGGCTCCTAGTAGCTCCTTCCATCTCCAGTCTGGCAGCAGTCCATCAAATCCCCCTTGTGTTTTGAATCTCTGACTTGTTACCAGCTAGAGAAAATACTCTGCTCATGAAATTAGATCAAGCCCACCTGGATAGTCTCCTTTGGATTAGCTGAAAGTCAACTCTCTGGTAACATTAATTACATCTGCAAAATCCCCTTTGCAGGATAACCTAACATAATCACAGTTCTGGGGACTGGGGTGGGAAATCTTGATGGGGGTACATTTTGAGATTTTGCCTACACAAATATATCAGTAGAAAAGAGGTAATAAGGGCCTAAACTCAGGTCCTAGCAGTAGGGATGGAAGAGAGGAAGAAAGTTGAAGCATGGCAAGTACTTGGTATAGGGCAAGCACAATACCAGTCACTTTCACAAATGGCATCTCCATCCTCACGGCAAAACTAAAAATTAGGTATCATTTTCACTATCCTCATTTTATTCATGAGAGTACTGAGACTTAAAGAAAAAGGCAGCTGCTGTATGGCAACTCTGATTCCAAAACTGCCTTGTTCCACTCTGCCATTTTGGAAAAGAGTAGGAGGGTGGTACAACAGACATTGAGTTGATAATGTGCACAGGTCTTGGCAGCTGATTTGTGATGGGGCAAAGGAAAGAAAGGAGTCCAACATGGTCTAAAACACCAAGTCTACAGGACAGGGAAGATTGCAGGATCATTAATAGAAATACCGTCATGTGTTGCTTAATGATGAGGGTAGGTTCTGAGAAGTGCATTGTTAAGGCGATTTCACTGTTGTGCAAACATCACAGTGTACTTACACAAGCCTATTGTTCCTAGGCTACAAACCTGTATAGCATGTTACTGTACTGAATGCTGTAGGCAATTGTAATACAATGGTAAGTATTTGTGTATCTAAACACATTTAAACATAGAAATGTTACAGTAAAAATACAGTATTATACTCTTATAGAACCACTGTCACATATGCAGTCCATTGTTGACTGAAACATCATGTGGCATATGACTCTATACCCAATGGCAAATTCAGTGGTGTATGGGAAAGGCACCAAGTTTCTGTGTGGATTTTAAATATTCCTTATCCCCAAGCTCTGTTGATCCATTTCCTGTACCTTCAGAGAAGTTGGTTCTCCTAACAAGGAGAGGTCAGGGCCACCTGGATTTATGTCTTGACTCCTGATTACTGCTTTAAGGCTTAGGAATAACTGAGAATCCTGCAGGTGTTAGATCCAAGGGTAAATGGGGTTGGGATCATCACCAGCTAATAGCAGCATCTGGCCAAGTGTTCTGGGCAGCATTGGTGTGCAGGCTGGTTGGACTCTGCCATAGTGCTCACACAGATGGTAACACTGTGATGTCGACGTGTAGTTCTGAATGGTGATGATACCTCCCTGGCTGCTCCTCTGGGAGCATTTCTGGGCCTACCGGCTGGTAAATTAGATCACTGGTCACTCATGTTTCCCCATCCCTGTCCCTCTCTACCCATTCTGTTTCCAATAGGAAATGATTACAAAAGTGCTTTGATAGAAAATATGGGATCTCTATAAAAATAAGACCCTGTTCTGTGAGTGTGGCTTGGTAGATTAGGTAATTCATCTGTTAGTTGTGCTTCTGAGTTGCTTCTTCACCTTGGTTTCTCTAGACTGCTGGGACTTGATCACCTCACAGGAGGATGGAACTTCTTTGCAGTTCTGTCCTTGCCCTGTTTTGAAGGGTTACCATTTCAACAATACTAACACACTTAAAATAGTAGTCAACATCAGACATGTTGTAGTAAAGTGCTTTGACAAGAGGAATGACCAAGTTGGATGTTTTCTTTAAGGGCCATTCCAATTGTGATTCTCTGTGCTTTGGGAGTTTAGTTGAAAGGAACATTAGAGAAGACAAGGCAGATGACAGGGAGGAAGGAGCCCCTTATGCTGGGAATTAAAGGATGGCTGGGATTGGGTTAAGTAAATGGGAAAAGGAAAGACTTTTCAGGCCTGGTTGAGAGCTGAGCAAAGGCATGTGGGTTTAAATGAGCATGGTGTGTTTATGGGATGTGAGGTGACTGGTATGAACCAAGTGAGGTGATGTTTTCTTAATCAAAGAAAATAACTCCTTGCTTTTTCCTTCTTCCTTTCATTAGAGCTTAGGATTTCTCAGCACTTTCCTCCTTCTCTAGATGTACAGATGGATTTGAGAAGAATGATCCTCTTTGGCCTAGCCTCAACCTTAAGGGCAGGTTTGTGAGATACTGTTTCCCCTTCAAGTTTACTCCCTGCCTCCCAGTCAGTGTTCTTTTCCCTGCCCTCATCTGTTTTCTTTAAAAAGCACTATTTTTAATCAAGGAAGTTTATTTGCTTTGTTTTTGTTTTTATAGACAGATGCGCTATTAAAGTTGAATATGTTTAAATGTCCTTACTGTCCATAGTTTAACATTTGACCTGTCTTTGGCAACCAGATTTTAATTCATATAGTTTGTTGTTGTTCATTTTCTTTTTTTTTTTTTTTGAGTTGGAGTCTGACTTCATCGCCCAGACTGGAGTGCTGTGGCATGCTCACAGCCACCCCAGCGTTGACTTGCTAGGCTCTGGTGATTTTCTGCCTCAGCCTTCCAAGTAGCTGGAACTACAGGCACGCGCTATCACACACAGCTCATTTTTTGATTTGCTGTAGAGATGAGGTCTCGCCAAGTTGCCAGGGCTGGTCTCGAGCCTGGGGGCTCAGGCAGTCCTCTCACCTCGGCCTCCCAAAGTGCTGGGATTACAGGCTTGAGCCACCGCACCAGGCCTTTTTGCCCATTTTCTAAAGGAGTGTAGGCCGATGGGGACCTATTTTTGGTTCTAATGGCTTAGAGAGTTTTTCCTCTCCAGGCAGGTGGATAACACTTGCCTGGAGGTTCTTTTCTCATCTTTGAATCTGACTATAATAGGAAAAAATAACTCCAGTGTTCAAACAAATCATGAAGAAATGAGTTTAATACTGTGTTAGTTAGGGTTCTGTTATTGCATGTACTGAAATAATCTGCAAATAGTTTAAGCCAAAGCGAATTTATTTAAGAGACTGAAGGACATATAAGATCTAAGGTCAGGAATACCACTGGGTCTCAGGAAGGGACTTTAAGTAGGAACTGGAAAGCCTTCAAGAAGCTAGGCTACTTCTCCGTGTGCTTGCTGTGTGATGTGTGCTCTGTGCAGACTGGCTCTATCTGCTTCCAGTTCATGTGTAAGGCAAGAAAGGGTCAATCTGATCCCCCTAAAAAATTATAATTCTCTTCATTCAAAAGACCAGCCAAGACTCAGTAAGGATCTGTTTGTCTTGTTTCCAAACATGTTCTGGAGAATCAACTTAGTTGGATCAACAATGACAAGTATGGGGCCACAAAACACAAACTCTGGCTGTTGGAAGCCTGTCCTGTAGAAGAGGCCCACTTCACCCAAAGGGGCCTACTTCAATATCCCTCCCGCTAAACCAGCTTATTGTTATTGGGATGATTTTCATTTTTCACAATGAACTAGAGAGGTCTTTCTTTTTTTTTTGGAAAGCGAGATTTATTGAGAGAGCAGAAAAGCTCCCACAGTGGGAGGGGACCCAAGGGGGTTGCCCTAGAGATATCTTATACAGATAGTGGTAGAGGTGGGGTTCTGTGACTGGAGTAGCCACATAAAAGACATAGATCTGGGTTATTCCGGGTCCTTAGCACTCCATACTTGTCCAATTATGCAGCAGAGGCCTTGAAAGATGTAAGACTTGGCTAAGAACTCAGCATCTGCCCCTCTTTAAAAATCATTCTCTTGGAAAAAAAAAAGGTACTTAATGGAATTGTTTGAAGGGTTTTTGTTGTTGTTGTAAGGGATGCAGGCTTTTACAAAATTATTTTTGGAAGACAATTTACAATCTTGGTAGAGCATGCTAAGAAAATTTTTTTCTTTTTTTGGGGGGGTGGATTTGTTTAAGCGGGCCTCTGACTGATGAAAGAATGGATGTTTTTGTGTTTCTTGAAAATCATTGTCTTTTAATAAAAATAGCATCAGTTCTGAAGAAATGGTGAGGAAGACTGGATTGGGTTTCAACTCTGACACCAAATTTTGCTTGGACAAGTTATTTAATATCTTTGAGCCTTAGTTCTATTTCTGAGAAATGGGATAAGTATTAATATCTACTTCCTAGTGCCAGGAAGAATACATGCATGTTACATGCTTGGTATTCTTTGTATTTAAGCATTCAGTGAATGTGATCTTACAAAAATTATTGATTAATCCTGTTTGCTAATAGTCAAGGGTTGATGAAGAAAGAACAAATTGTGCATGAGTGTTCATTAATTAATTAATTTATTTTTTGAGTTGGTGTCTTACTCTGTCACCCACACTCACAGCCACCCCAGCGTTGACCTGCTGGGCTCAGGCCATCCTTCTGCCTCAGCCATTCAAGTAGCCAGAGCTACAGGTGCGCACTACCACACCTGGCTAATTTTTGATTTATTGTAGAGATGAGGTCTCATCAAGTTGCCCAGGCTGGTCTCCAACCTGTGGACTCAGGCAATCCACTCGCCTCAGCCTCCCAAAATGCTGGGATTACAGGCTAAGCCACCGAGTCTGATCGTGTTTGTTGTTTTTTCATACTCTGTAAAATATATAGATGTGTGTGTGTGTGTGTGTGTGTGTTTATTTTATCTTATTTTATTTTGCAGCAGAAGCGAGACTTTAATGGTGGTCTTGCAAGATCAGGTGTCTGGTGGGCAGGCAAATATATATTTTTTAAAAAGCGGTTGCTAATGTTGCCTATGTTTAGCTGTTTAATACAGTTTATTATTATTATCTTTTTAATAAGTTTTTGAGTTGGAATCTCACTGTTACCCAGGCTGGAATGCAGTGGCATGATCACAGTTCACTGCAGCCTCAACTTTCTGGACTCAGATGATTCTTTTGCCTCAGCTTCCTGAGTAGCCAGGACTACAGGCACGCACCACCGGGCTGGGCTTTTTAAATTTTTTTATTTTTTGTAGAGATGAGGTCTTATTATTTTGCCTAGACTGGTCTTGAACTCCTGGGCTCAAGAAGTCCTCTTGCCTTGGTCTCCCAAAGTGCTGGGACCATAGGCTTAAGCCACCGTGCCCAGCCAATAATTTTATTTTTATTTCTAAAAGGAAGAAAAGTAGGCTTTTGTGTGTCATAAGAAAGGCACCCCGGTCTAATCCTTTTGGCATAGTTCATGAGCTCTTTTAAAAAATTGTGGTAAAATACACATAACATAAATTTTACTAACTTAAGCATTTTAAAGGGTATAGCTAGGGATGTTAAGTATGCTCACATGTTGTGTGATCATCACCAATTCATCTCCAGAACTCTTTTCATCTTGCAAAACTGAAACTCTGTACCCATTAGACAATAATCCCCCATTCCTCTCTTCCCTCAGCCCCTGACAACCCATTCTCCTTTCTGTCTCTGTGAATTTGACTCCTCTAGGTCCCTCATATGCATAAGTCCCTCATACGCATAAGTGGAATCATACAGTATTTGTCCTTGACTTATCTTACTTAACATAGTGTCATCAAGGTTCATCCATGTTGAAGGTATGTCCAAATTTCGTTCCTTTTTTTTTTTGGAGTTGGGGGTTTTGGTATGTTGCCCAGGCTGTTCTCAAACTCCTGGGCTCAAGCAGTGCTCCTACCTCAGCCTTCCCAGTAGCTGGGACTACAGGTATGCACCACTGCACCAGGCTAGAATTTTATTTATTTATTTATTTATTTATTTATGAATTGGACTCTCACTCCATCGCCCAGGCTGGAATGCATGGCACACTCATGAACACCCAGAGTTGACCTGCTGGGCTCAAGCGATCCTTCCAACTCAGCCTTCCAAGTATCTGGACCTACAGGCATGTGCTACCGCGCCCAGCTAATTTTTGATTTATTGGTCTCACCAAGTTGCCCAGGCTGGTCTTGAACCCGCAGCTTCAGGCAATCCGCTTGCCTCGGCCTCCCAAAGTGCTGGAATTACAGTCTGAGCCACTGAACCCAGTCTTTCTTTACTTTTTCAAGTTGAATAATATTTCATTGTATGTATACGCTACATTTTATTTATCCACTCATCCATGGATGAACAGTTTGTTTGCTTTTCACCTTTTGGCCTTTGAGACTAATCCTGCTGTGAACAGTGCATACAAATATCTCTTAGAGGCCCTGCTTTTAATTCTTTGGGTATATACCCAGAAGTGAAATTACTGATCATATGATAGTTCTATTGTGAGTTTTTTTAGGAAGCATGATGCTTTTTTTATAGAAGCTGTACCATTTTACATCCCACAGTGTTCAAGTGTTCCAATTTCTCCACAACCTGGCAAACACTTATTATTTTCTGTTTGTTTTTTTTTTTTAAGTTGGAGTCTTACTCTCACCCAGGCTGGAGTGCAGTGGCATGCTCACGGCCACCCTGGTGTCAACCTGCTGGGCTCCGCAATCCTTCTGCCTCAGCCTTCCAAGTAACCGGAACTACAGTCTCGCATTACCATGCCCAGCTTATCTTTTGATTTATCGTAGAGGCAAGATCTCACCAAGTTGCCCAGGCTTGTCTCAAACTCCTGGGCTCAGGCAATCCTCTTGCCTTGGTCTCCCAAAGTGCTGGGATTACAGGCTTGGCCACCGTGCTCAGCGTTGTTGTTTTTTTAAATAGTAACCACCCTGATGGTTGTAAGGTGGTATCTCATTGTGGTCTTTGATTTTCATTTCTCTAATGATTAGTGATGTTGAGCATCTTTTCATGTCCTTCTTGGCCATTTGTGTATATATGGGTCATGAACTCTTGATTAAGACACCACTACCATATTATGAAGATATACTTAATTGTAGGAAAAGTCCATAAAGGTGGGAAATGCTGTGTTTTAAACCTATAGAGACAGAAAGTAGATTAGTGGTTGCCTTGGGCTGGGGCAGAATGGGAGAGACTGCTGATGGGTAGGGGTTTCTTTTAGGGGGTAATGAAATGTTCCAAAACAATTTTTTTTTTGAGTTGGAGTCTCACTCCATCACTCAGGCTGGAGTGCAGTAGCACGCTCTCAGCCACCCCAGTGTCAACCCACTGGGCTCTGGCGATCCTTCCACCTCAGCCTTCCAAGTAGCTGGGACTACAGGTGAGTGTTACCACACCCGGCTAATTTTTGAATTATTTTAGAGACAAGGTCTCACCAAGTTGCCCGGGCTGGTCTCAAACCCGTAGGCTCAGGCAATCCTCTTGCCTCGGCCTCCCAAAGTGCTGGGATTACAGGCTGAGCCACTGAGCCTGGCCCCAAAACATTTTAAACATAGTGGTGATGATTACACAATTCTAGGAACATGCTATTAACAAAAAAACATTGAACTGCTTTTAGTATGTTTAAATGGGTGAATTTTATGTTATGTGATGTATATCTTTTTTTTTTTTTGGTTAGGGTCTCTGTCGCCCAGGCTGGAGTGCAGTGGCATGCTCACAGCCACCCCAGCATCGACCTGTGAGGCTCCAGTGATCCTTCTGCCCCAGCCTTCCACATAGCCAGAACTACAGACTCATGCTACCATGCCCAGCTAATTTTTTTTTTTTTGATTTATTGTAGAGATGGGGTCTTGCCAAGTTGCCCAGGCTGGTCTCAAACCCACAGGCTCAGGCAATCCACTCACCTTGGCCTCCCAAAGTGCTGGGATTACAGGCTGAGCCACCAAGCCCAGCCATGATGTATATCTTAATAAAGCTGTTTTAACATGCTGCCTTTTGAAAGTAGAACTAAAACAGTAACAGTGATAGTAGCAAATGTTACCACTTCATTAGCCAACTCTATCCAGTAGGAGTGAATGTTATACATTTTTGGTGAATTTGCATTCCTACCCAGAGTTTAGTCACTCTCTCCCCCTCTGGTTTTCCAAATCAATCTTTATTACTTCAGTCTGATTTTGTCTTACGTGAGCTTCTTAGTTTCTTCTAACCTAGGAAACCTCTTTACTTTGTCTAAGGGAGTAAGAAAACCTCCTTTGGCATTTAGAAATGGAAAGTTAGACAAGGAAGAATAAACCAGCTCTGCGCCTCACATTCTAACCCAACCCCAGATTTGCAGAAGATGACCAGAGGGGAGACCATCACAGGTGGTGGGTCTAATCAGGAATGGGGTAAACAGTTGCCTAAGCTGTGTTATGTAGGACCTTAAAAATGCCCTCTCATGTAGCAAATTCTCACTTGTACCCCATAACTCTAAGTTATTCCCTTTTCACCTTCTATAGTGCCTGAAGTTCTCCATCAGTTCCTCTTATGGAGTCATAATACAGTGACCACTAACCCCATAATAGTTTGTTATTTCAGTCCAACTAAAGCAAAAGGTTTTGAGGTTATAAGAGTGAAGTAAAGTTTTGGTGAGTTGGGGAAGAAGAATCCTTAAGTGGTGGGACAGCCCCTGTACATGTCACCAGGGGGTGAGACATGTCCCTAGTGAGTCCTTATCAGCCAGGAAAGTCCACCAAGTACCTGGGTTTTCTCGGACTTGGAGCCTTTAGGCTTCAGTAGAAGACTTATGCATGTACAAGGAGCCCTCTCGAGGCTTCTTTCTGCATGTATCTAACCTAACAGATCTCTGCTTGGAAAATCTGGAGGGATGCCCCCTTGCAAGCTTACTTCCTAGCCCAGTAAGAAAGATCAGTGAATAACAAAGATAGGGAAAGATGGGAAATGTTTTAAGGTTAGAGGTGCTAGAAACATATTTTAATAGAGTTTGGTGTAGAGAGTTGTCAAGGCTCTCTGGTCCAACAATGACATCTCTGGGTGTTACCTCTTAGGTGCTGCCAAAGAATGTTGCCCCTCCACACGCCGTCCCCATCCTTTTCAAAGTGAAGAAATGGATCCAGAGAGAGGAAATGACAAACCCTAGGTTGCATGGGCAATTAGTAGTGCAGCCACAGCTTCCAGTTCTCTTGCCTGTGCACACCCAATCTAGCCCAGTCAACCAGCCTCTGTCTCTGGAGCATCCATTGCTGAGGAGGAGTGAGGGTGACAAATACCAACTGCAGCCCTCTCCAGAGGGCCTGTGTCCATCTGAGCCACAAATGTCTGACTTTGCCCACATGTGGCTCCAGTGGTGACTTTCTTTGGAGCAGTCTCTCTCTCATTTGCATTCTGTGTTCTCAGCTGTAACTCTCCTTCCTGCACCATCTGGAATGCGGTGAAGGCTCTTGCTCACTTTGCCCACCCCCTCTGCCCTGTTCTGTGAGTGTGAGCCCACACCAACACAGATTTACTAAGTACAGCAAGTTCTCCTTTTATTTATTTCTGATTGCTTAGGGAGGAAAAAAATGTTTCTTCTCCGACTTCAGAGTCTTAGTACTTAAGCAGTGACAATTAAGAAAATATTTGCAAAATCTCCCCCTTGGTATTTACTACAGTATTTCCTTCCTCTGCCAACACACAGTCCCTGGCCCAGTTTGCACCAGAAACATGGTCAGTGATTTAAAGGGGTTATATCCCCAAGCCACGAGGGGCTAGTTTGTCCCCTTGGCATCATGGCCTACTCCTCTGCCATGTCTCTGACTTTATTCTCTGTGGCCAAGGATCCTGGAAAGTCTGGTCTATGCGCACTGTTTGTGTAAAGAGGAGGTGCTCCATTCCTCCTCTCCAACTCCATCTTCCTTTCCTCTTGTTTCCTCTTTCATCCTGCTCCCCTTTCCTTCCTCTCCATCTTCTTTTTATCTACAGATTTTCTCACCCTTGTGACCAAACATCACCCGGTTACTATCCATATGTAATGCTGTATCAAAGATGTGGCTATTTGCTGCATGCAGACAGGATAATATGGTTGGCTCATTAATTATCATTTGGAATACCAACCATCTGGGAATGTCTTGGACCAGAAACCAGTTTGAGAAGTCAGGCTATTTCCAGGGTGAGATCTCTTTATTTTACTCGTGAAGGCAATAATGAGAAGGTTTTGAGCCTCTTGACACAGGGTATACAGGGGAGTAATGCATGTGGAAGCTGCATGGCTGTAGCACTGGCAATTGAAGTGACAGAAATCCCAGGCAAAGGTATCTCTCAGAAACAGGGTCAGAGTTGCTCAGTCCGATGGTTTTCTCACCTGGAGCTTCTCTTTGTGGTGTTGAACATAGGTTTAGGTTATGTTTCCACTAAGGAGGGTATTCCCAAACTCTCAGGCATCTTTGCCATGAACCATCCTGTGGCTGCCAGCCCTTTTATTGACCAAGAAAGAGCCTAGAAAGCAGCTGTGAAACAATTGTCTCCACTTTGTACTCAGCAACTACCTATCCCAGCCTCTGGTCTGTAGTTCCCCATATCTCTTCCTGCCTCAATTTTGGTAAATATGGTTTCATCTGCTTAGATTCTCCTTCCTTCCTTCTCTTTGCCCAGCTAAGACCTATATGCAGGGCATTCTGTCCCCTGGAAAGCTGGGTTAGTGAGCTCTCCTTTGTGCTCTTATGTTCTTCTCTGCCTGCCTTGTTGCAACTGCCCGTTGACATGTCTGCATCCATCCACTAGATTCTGGGCTCTCTGAGGAGATGAGTGTTGAATCATTGTCTTAGCTCCATTCTTGTCACTCGCTGAGTGAATGAATGAATGACATAGCAGTTTGTGCAGCCACATTCATCGTATGTATGCATTTCAACCCTTTTGATGGAGTGAAATCTATTTATTTGGGGTATGGAGAGGGGGATTATATAGAGGTGTGAATAGTTGTTTCCCCTGATTCTGCAGTGTACTAGTTTCCTATTGCTGCCATAACAAATTATACAGATTTAGTAGCTCAAAACAACACACATTTATTGTCTCACAATTCTGAAGGTCATAAACTTGAAATGATTCTTATGGGGCCAAAATTAAGGTGTCTGCATGTTTGTCTTCCTTCTGAAGGCTTCAGGAGAGAATCTCCTTGCCTTTTCAGCTTCTAGAGTCTGCCTGCATTTCTTGGCTGTGGTCCCCTTCCTCACATCACTCCAACGTCTTACTGCTGTAGTCTCTTCATCTGGTACTCATTCTGATCTCCTGTCTCCTTCTTATAGTGACCCTTGTAAGTACAGTGGGCCCACCTGAATAATATAGGATAACCCCTCATCTCATGATTCTTAATTACGTCTGCAGAGTACTTTTTGACCATGTAAGAGGACATATTCACAGGTTCTGGAGACTAGGACTTGGACATCTTTGAGGAGACCATTGTCCAGCCTACTACATTCAGAAAGCTCTTGGTATGCCTTCTTATCTGTACATGTCTAAATTCTTCCCATCACTCAAGGCTTAGGCTACCTCCTTCAGGTAGTCTTACTTGAGTCCCCCTTCCCTCCAGCTGGATGTTCCTCGGCCTTAGTTCCTGGTGCTACTCTCAACCATGAGCACTTCTCTGGTCAAACTTAGCCTCTCCTTGGTCTGTGCATGTTTCTGCCTCTGCACCTTTACTCCAAGAGCCTTCCTTCTCTCTGGAATGTCCCCAGTTTGATCCCAGCCCGTCTTCCCTCTTCCACAAAGCTCCCCTCACCTGCCTTGATCTAGATTGGTGGAACTTAGACATCTTTCCATTTTAACGACTACCTCAGTGCTTTTCAACTATTTGTTTGCAAGTTAGCCTAGGGTCCTAGACAACAAGTGAGTATCTTGGAGCTTGGGGCTGCCTCTGATAAACCATCACATACCAAGCATTGGCACAGAGCTTGGCATATTGCATGTGATGACAGAATGGTGTTCATGGTCTCTCTGCTATTTGAACTTCATGGTGTTCATGGTCTCTCTATTTGAACTTCATGGTGTTCATGGTCTGTAGCTTCACTGGTACAACACTCAGCATCTGTTAACTCATTTATCAGTTGTTGTTTTTTGCATGTGCCTTGCTGCCTAGACCCACCCACAAACACATCAGGACTGAGGTATCCAGTGCTGCACACAGAGCCTTGCAACCACTAGATGTCTACTAGATCAAACCATGTGAAATGCCATGATTTGACCTTTTTTTTGTTGAGTCAGAGTCTCACTCCATTGCCCAGGCTAAGTATAGTGGCATGATCACGGCTCACCAGAGCCTCAAACTGCTGGGCTCAGGAGATTCTTCCACCTCAGCCTCCTGAGTAGCTGGGACTACAGGTGTGTGCTACCACACCTGGCTAATTTTTTTGATTTATTTGAAGAGACAAGTTCTTGCTGTGTTGCCTAGGCTGGACTTGAACACCTGGGCTCAAGCAGTCCTCCAGCCTCGGCCTCCCAAAATGCTAGGATTACAGGTATGAGACCCTGCGCCTGGCCGATCTATTTTTTTTTTTTTTTTTTGGAGTTGGAGTCTCACTCTGTCACCCAGAGTGGAGTGCAGTGGCCGCTTCCGGCCACTGCAGCCTCGACCTGCTGGGCTCCGGCGATCCTTCCGCCTCAGCCTTCCGAGTAGCTGGAATTACAGGCGCGTGCTACCACGCCCGGCTGATTTTTTAAAATTTATTGTAGAGATGAAGTCTCGCCAAGTTGCCCAGGCGGGTCTTGAACCCGCGGGCTCAGGCAATCCACTCACCTCAGCCTCCCAAAGGTGCAGGATTACAGGCTGAGCCACTGAGCCTGGCTCAATCTGACTATTTTTAACTTACGTAATGCTAAGTGTCTTTGGACTAGGAGATGAAATATTCAGGGTGTCCTGACTTGGTAGCCATGTCCTGAGGCCTCCTTCCCTGGACTGGAGGCTGATTGCTCTTCCCTACATCACGTTTCTTACCATTCCCTGACATGGCCTCCCATCTAACTTTACACAAATGGATTTACATTGAGAAATAGAACTGCCAGACTAACCAGATATTATCTCTCTTGCAACAGGAAAATCTACCCTCGAGGACAACTTGGCATTACAAAGTTGCTCGGTAAGCAAAGTATTCAGATAATCTCAAAGGGAGTATGTTCAGACTCAGTGGCCTGTGCAGGGATGGGCCAACTCAAAGCAGACAGTTCGCAGCCCAGCGGGGTCCCTTCTTTAGCAAGTAGGACAGCATTATAGCTGGGTCATCTCTGCAGGACAGAATGTGCCCTGCTGCAGGTGATGAGAATTGATTGGGGAGCATGCTTAGATAATTACAGGGTCAAGGGGTTATCCCGAACACAGCTTAGTCTCCATGGAAAGCAGTTTGCTGCAGCTCACTGGGGACACCAAAGGTGTTTGACTTGGGTGATTTTTCACCCTTGAAATAACTGATAATGGCCCTTCTCTCCTTCCTCTTCTCTCCGTCTCTTCCTTCCTCTGTTCTTTCTTTATTTCTTTCTTTCTGGAGCTTTTTTTTTGAATTATAGTTACTTACAATAAAATGCACACATGTGCATACACACACACACACACATACACACACACATACACACATTTTAGAGACAGGGTCCCAGGCTGGAGTGCAGTGGCTGTTTGCAATTGCAATTATAGCATACTACAGTCTCGAGTCCTTGGCCTCAAGTGATACTCCCGCCTCAGCCTCCCAAGTAGTTGGAACTATGATTTGCCTGGCTAAAATACGTGTATTTTGAATGTACAGCCTATAATTTTTTTTTTAGTTGGAGTCTCACTCCATTGCCCAGGCTGGAGTACAGTGGCACACTCACAGCCATTCCAGCGTCAACCTGCTGGGCTCCGGTGATCCTTCCACCTCAGCCTTCCAAGTAGCCGGAACTACAGGCATGCACTACCACACCCGGCTAATTTTTGATTTATTGTAGAGATGAGGTCTCGCCAAGTAGCCGGGTCTGGTCTCGAACCCGCGGGCTCGGGCAATCCACTCGCCTTGGCCTCTCAAAGTGCTGGGATTACAGGCTGAACCACTGAGCCCAACCAATAAATTTTAACAAATATATACACCCATGTAATTTCCATGACAATCAAGATACAAAACATTTTCATCACCCCAAACAGTTCTTTTGTGCCTTTTTCAGTCAAGCCCCTTCCCAGATGTCCATCGACTGAGATGATAAATAAATGGATAAATAAAATGTGATCAAAACATGATCTGTCCATACAATAGAAGATTATTCAGC
The DNA here is from genome assembly GCA_963574415.1 of Tarsius wallacei. Classification (NCBI taxonomy): domain Eukaryota; kingdom Metazoa; phylum Chordata; class Mammalia; order Primates; family Tarsiidae; genus Tarsius; species Tarsius wallacei. The sequence continues at coordinate 20,501 of CAUYQG010078345.1, read as the reverse complement.
CATAAAAAAGATGTACTGACACATACTACAGCATGGATGAACTTTGAAACATGTTTAAGTGAAAGAAACCAGTCACAAAGAACCATATGTTATATGATTCCATTTCTATGAAATGTCCAGAATAGGCAAACCCATAGAAACAGAAAGTAGATTAGTTTGCCAGGGGCTGGCAGGGGGGTGAGGTGGTGAATGCTAATGGGTATCAGGGTTCTTCTGGGATTAGATAGTGGTGATAGTTACATAACTCTGCAAATATTGTAAAAACCACTGCACTGTATACTTTAAGAGGGTGAACTTTATGGTATGTGAAATATATCTCAATATTTAAAAAACAAATATGGAACATTATCATCACCCCAGAAAGTGCCTTCGCATTGCATCCCAGTCAATCGCCTCACCCCTAGAGGCAGTCACCGCTCTGTTTATTTCCAGTGTTGATTAGTTGTGCCTTTTCTCAAACTTCGTATAATTGGAATTATATATTAGGTATTCATTTGTGTAAGGCTTTCTTTTTTTAACTCAGTGTAATGTTTTTGAGATTTGTCCCTGTTGTTATGACGTAGTTTTTGCCTTTTTGCTTCCCTAAATATTATGACTTTACCAATTTCTTTATCCATTTGATGGACACTTGGGCCACTTCTGGTTTTTTACTATTATGAATAAAACTGCTATAAATATTCTTGTATAAGGTTTTTCATGGACACTTGAAATGGAATTGCTGGATCATAGGGTTTTACTTTATAGTGTAATAAAGAAACTGATAGACCTCTTACCAAAGTTATTTTATCATTTGACACTCCTATCAACAGTGTATGAGAGTGCTGGTTGCTCAACATCCTTTCCAGCATTTGGTGTTGTCAGTCTGCTTAATTGTAGCTACTCTAGTTGTTGTATTGAAAATTTTAAATTTTGATGCATTCCAGTTTACTAATTTTTTTTTATGGTTAATGCTTTTTGTGTTTTGTTCAAGAAATATTTATTTATATCAAGGTCATGATATAGATAAATTTTCCTATATATTCTCTTGTGCTTTCTTCTAGATGCTGTATGATTTTAGTTTTTCCTTTAGGTCCGGGATCCATTTCAATTTAATTTTTTGATACAATGTAAGGAGTTGAGATTTATTTTTTCTTCCATACTACTAGACAATTATTCTAGCCTGTTAAAAAGAGTTTTCTTTCCCCATTTAATTATCTTGGTACCTTTGTTGAAAATCAATTGGCTGTATACCCTGGGCATGGTGGCTCATGCTTGTAATTCTAGCACTTTGGGAGGCCAACGTGGGAGAATTGCTTAAGACCAGGAGTTTGAGACCCACCTTGGCAACATAGAGAGAACTTGTCTCTACAAAAAATACAAAAATTAGCTGGTTATGGTAGTGCATGCCTGTAGTTCTAGCTACTTGGGAGGCTGAGGCAGAAGAATCATCTGAGTCCAGGAGGTCGAGGCTGTGGTGAGCCATGATCGTGCCACTGCACTCCAACCTGAGTGACAGAGAGAGACTCTGACAAAAAAGAAAAAGAAAATAAAATCAATTGACCATATATATGTACGTCTATTTCTGGACTCTTTTTTTCTCTCCATTGATCCTAATTGTGTATTTTTTTTTGGCACGATTATTGCTCACTGCAGCCTCCAACTCCTGGGCTCAAGTGATCTTTCTGTGTCAGCTTCATGAGTAGCTAGGACTATAGGCGTGCACCATGACACTTGGCTACTTTTAAAATTTTTTTGTAGACATGAGGTCTCTTTCTGTTGCTCAGGTTGATCTCAAACTTCTGGGCTCAAGTGATTCTCCCTCCTTGGCTTCTCAAAATGCTGAGATTTCAGGCATGAGCCATAGCACCCAGCCCTTATTTATGTATCTTAATGCCAAGGTCTTAACTGTCTTAATTATTGCTGTTTATAGCAATTAGCTTGTATAAGTCCTCTAACTTTGTTCTTCATTAGGATTATTTTATTTATTTTTTCTGTTTTTTTTTTCTAGATCCTTTTCATTTTTACTTAATTTTTAGAATCTGTTTGACAATTTCTAAAAAAAAAGCCTTCTGGAATTTTGATTAAGATCACATTGAGTCTATAGATCAATTTGAGAAAGTTGATATCTTAACAATATCAAGTCTCCCAATCCATTTACATGGTACATTTCTTCACTTATTTAGATTTTCTTTAATATCTCTCAACAATCTTTTATAGTCTTCAGTAGAGAAGATTTGCACATCTTTTGCTAAATTTATTCCCAAGTATCATTTTAAAAAGTTTTAATAGAGGAAACTGGAAGCCCTAGGGAGGGTAAAGGTGAAATGGTAGATGGATAGATTATTGGACTGATGTTTGGGCTTGGGCTTGATTTAGCACCCAAAATGATCACCAAGCGGCAGCTGGTCACATGGGGTGATTCTCATTGCATCCCCTTCATCTGAGTATAGACTCAAGTCAAATCTCTGTTTGGGAACATGATAGCCAAGAAGTCTTGTGTTCTCTTATTCTTCTGTCCACTGAAATGAACACCTTTTTGGTGTTCTGGACCCTGGGTGTCCTACACAGGTCAGTCACAGGCTGACCGTGCTTATGATTCCTTCCAGAGAGATACTGCAATGAGCCTCCTCAGGCTGCTTCCTGAGCAGCAGTGGCCAATGGCCTCCGTAGGGGCCTGACTTGGACAGCCCTGTCCTGGTGGAACTACATAATTGGTAGTCGAGGAGAAACTAAGAGATAGATGAGAAGAGACAGAACATGAGAGGGGACATGAGTGACTTTAATGGCAGAGCACTGGAGTAGGGAACCCATGAATGCTTATTGCCTGGGAGTCTACCAGATGGCCTGCTCTCAGAACTGCATTGCGTTTTCAATGGCCTTCCACTTCTAGTGCCTGGGGAACCTCACTCTTCTGGGAGTCCTGCTTTCCCCACATGGCTCAGGGGTTTGACTTTTCCAGGGCTCCTTTGAGTTCTAGCCCCCGTCACTAAGATTCCTCTGTTCCTTATTTCCACAAATATCCTAACAGCACTGCCAGGCTACTCACATGAACTAACTAGAGGGAATTGCTACTTCTTACATCCAAGAGTGCCAAACTAATATGTCTGTGACTTCCCTTGATTCTGTTGTATTCCCTTAGTTTGAAGCCTTTTGTTTTTTCTTAGCTGACTAGAGTGTGTGAGTGTGTGCATGTGTGTGTTGTATATGGTGCATATACAAATAACTGGGACTGAACACTTTGTCTTTCCATTTTTGTCACACATAGACAGAAGTTGTATTGATAATTTGGAGTGGGCCTATCAGAGACATCCTGCACAGTAGAGAGTCTACAAGGCAGATCATAAGGAAGACCTGAGAGAATTGGGGTTCTCAGGAGAGATGCTTGAGGGAGGGCTTGCAAGACTGCCTTGAAGCAGGAGCACATTGTTCCCAATGTCATTTAGGAAGGGAGGAAGTTATAGGAAAAGTATTTTGGATTAATGTAAAGAACTTTATAGGAGCTATACAACCACAGGACAGGCTGATTGTGATTTCTGTGTCCCTGGAATATACAAGTAGGTGCTGTGAGAGATTCCTGCATTGGGCAGAATAACGAGACCTTCAAGATCAATTTGATTCTGTTTCTTACATGATACCATGAGTCTGTTAATGCTCTCCTCCCAAGAGGACTTCTTCTGGAAAAAGGAACCCAAATAAATAAATTTTTGAAGGTGAAATTTCAGCAGTGACATTAACGTGGAGAGGTGTTTTTGGCTAAGAACTTGGCGTTGCCCCTCACATTGTGCTGTAGCTGGTATATAAGACCAGCCATAATCCATCCAACCATGTGGAATTGCTTCCCCATCAACATCCTTACCAATTATTTGACCAAAGCGAGCTGTCCCAAACCAGTTGGACTAGGCCTCCTGCCTCTGTGTAGTCTCTATCCATGAGAAAGTGCCAGAAGGGCTGGCATCAGGGCTGGAGGAGAGAGTGGAGGATGCAGGCTTCAGGAGACGCCTACTCAGGCATGCCAAGGAGAGCACTCTTCTCTCAGCATCAACTTGAAGCCAACTTTTTCTCCTTCTATGACTCAGTCATCATTAATTAGAAAAACTGCCTGAACATTCTTCAATTCAGTCCAAAGCTCTGCCCATGCTCAAGCTGCTGATGCTGTAGGAATTTGCTCCTTTCTCATTTAAGGTCTGAGAGAAGACTTGTCCTTTCTAGAAAGACCTCTTGGGAGGGACCTCCCCCCTATTCATGACTTTTGCTGGATGGAAGACAACAGCCTTTCTTTGTGCTTTCCATTGATCCTACCATTACTCTATCTTCCCAAGAAGCATGCATGCTGTTTCAAGTGGGGAAATGGTGCAGGGGCCTCGAGATGAAGTCTGCATCACTCCTAGCGGTAAATAAGAGGTATCATGGAGTAAAGAAAAGAGCCTTGAGGTTGGACAGCCTCAATTTGTTTGCCAATTTCAACATTAATTAGCTATGTGACCTTGGGTAGTGTATTAAGTCCTCTGAGCCTCAGTTTCTGCATCTATAAACATCAGGTTATGGCATCTCTTGTACTTGGCTATTGAGATTATTCAGTGAGATGCTATAGGGGGAAGCACCTAGTGTGGGACTTGGCTTTTCTGTTATAGCTCAGTGAATGAAACCTTCCTCACTCCACTTCTCACCCATTCCTGGGAACTCTGATCTTCATTCCACCCCTTCAGCTGTCTAGCAAGTGCACTATTGTTGATAGGCATCAAAGGAGCAATATTATGAGATGGAAAGTCTTGGCATCCTTCAGAACTTCCAGAGAGGTCCACAGGCAGAGCAAGTGGTCGTGTTTGGCTATTCTGGAGAATGACCTGAGGAGTGGATACTGGACGTCATCTGTTACTTGTTTATTCATTACCTTGATGTGGCCTGAAATTCTTCCTATTAGTAATTTCCATTTTTTTAAATTGTCTTTTGGAATCAATAGGTTCACCTGGATAAATAGTCTATAGTCTACAGGCTAGAGTGCAGAAGGCCATTTTTAAGAATAGAGGGGAATGCCAGGTAGGACAGTACTGCCTTGTCCAGTAGCACCTTGAACCCTTTAAATTGAAATTGGTAGGCTGACATCTTGGAGCAGAGACTGTCATTTGTCTCTTTTTAGTTGGAGCACTGAGTACAGGCTCTGCCTACAGCGGGAACTCGCCAACATTTTTTGATGATCCAGTGAATGACTTTTAAAAATTGCAGGATTCTGAGACATGCTACAACATGATAAACCTTGGGGACATTATGCTAAATGAAATAAGGCAGACAAAAAAGGGCAATATTGTATGATTCTACTTATATGGGGTGAATGGTGGATGGGGGAGGAGCGATGTGGGATTAGTGTTTAATAGGGACAGAGTTTCCATTTGGGAAGATGAAAAAGTTCTGGAGATGGAGGCGATGGTTGTACAACAATGCAAAAGTACTTAATGCCACTAAATCCATATTTAAAATTGGTTAAAGTGGTAAATTTTATGTTTCATATATTTTACCACAATAAAAATTATATGTGTATGTAATCTAATCATTGCTCTAAACTTTTATATTATGATATAGTCAATTATTCCTTAAAGGTAATTCTGTCCACCAATGTTTGCATGGTGTAAAAATCTTGCCGGGCTTGTTCATTTATTCAGTCAACACTCCTTGGCTGCCTGCTCCATCTGAGCTCCTGAGCTAAGCCTGAGGATATGAAGAGTCAATCACATACCTACTCTTCCAGAGCTGGGTTCTGGGGGTAAGGATGAAGACCCAGCCCATGAATCCCTGATTTGGTGAGTGAAGCTTATACTCTGGCAGAAGAGAGGAAGAGACTGGGAAGAACTGATTCATGCTGCCTGATGTTTGAGGCAGGGTTTAGCTGGAGTCTGTTGTATGAGGAGAAATTAAAAAAAAGGGGGGCAGGGCACTCAGAGGGGAATGTGGGGCCAGTCTGAGAAATGGCAGGGAATCTGGTATGACTCAGGGTAGGGCTTTAGGTGCCTGATGAAATTGAGATGGAAGGAGTATGTCATGGTGATTGCAGAGTCCTCATACTTGGTGCCAGCCTCCCTCAGTCTCCTGTCAGCTGGCAACCTTGGCTAAGGTAAAAAAATATGTATATATGTAAATCTCAATTTTCTCATCAATAAAATGAGATAATAATTCTTCTCAGGGATTGATGACATTAAATCGGAAAATTTGTGTAAAGGGTTTAGCTGAGGTGTGACTGTATCTACATTTTACTCTATAGATTATATCATCAATGTCTATATTTGTATCTACATACACATATGCACACATACTCAAAAGATAGAACAGGGTGGGAGAACTCTGAAGGTTTGGAAACAAGCCTTGATTATTTATAGGTTTCACTTCCCTGATTTTCAGCCAGAGGGTTTGGCTCTGTGAAGAGGTGAGAACATCCTGGGTGTGTCTGGTGTCCTAGGTCTCCCCAGCACGGCCTCTTTGTCAGAGGCCCAGGTCAGAGGGTCTGGGTGGGGTCGGGGGGGTTGGTGAGGGTGGGTATTGAAAGTACCATATCAGATGGTGAGGGTGGGTGTTGAAAGTACCACTGAGCCATACCAGATTCTCTGCCATTTCTCAGACTGGCCCCACATTCCCCTCCGAGTGCCCTGTCCCCCTTCTTTTGAATTTCTCCTCGTACAACAGACTCCAGCTCAACCCTGCCTCAAACATCAGGCAGCATGAATCAGTTCTTCCCAGTCTCTTCCTCTCCTCTGCCAGAGTATAAGCTTCACTCACCAAATCAGAGATTCAGGCTGGTTCTTTCTTGGGTTATTTGTTGGGGCCCAGGTCAGAAGTCCAGTCCTTTGGGTGGCCCAGTTTGCCTTGTTGCCATGGAGACCACACTGTCTCAGCAGGATTCATCTACCTACTTCCCTGAAAAGCGGCTTGGGAGGCAATAGGGTCATTTTTGTCAATGAAAGATGATGCATTCTCATACCCACATGGGTGTCAAGTATGGATGACTTAAATGTGTTACAGCCCAAAGAAATGATTTGCTCAAGAACGGATAGTCAGGAGAGGAAAAGGAAGCTAACACAATGAGCCACTATTCACCATTTTTGGATGGAAAATTACATCTTCATTGTTATTAATTTCCAATAGCTATTTAGTATATCCTTCAATTATGAGTATGGCAGTAGACCACAATATTATTTGCAGGGCTGTGACTCTGTCAACCTGGATATCACAGATACTTAATCAAAGAGGAATAAAGCTGAAAATCAATGAAAATATCTAGGCTATTTTTTTTTTCCTTTTTTTGAGTTGGAGTCTTACTCTATTGCCCAGGCTGGAGTGCAGTAGCATGCTCATGGCCATCGCAGCCTCAACCTGCTAGGCTTAGGCCATCCACCCACCTCGGCCTTCCAAGTAGCTGGAACCACAGGGGCGTGCCACCATGCCTGGCCAATTTTTTGATTTATTGTGGAGACAAGGTTTCACCAAGTTACCCAGGCTGGTCTTGAACCCATGGCCTCTGCCTCCCAGACATGAGCTGGGATTACAGACATGAGCCACTGTGCCCGGCCAGGCTATTTTCTCTGCTTGGTTTTAGAAAGATATGGGGACACAAGTGGCTTTTTTCTGTATGAGCCATGTCAACATAACTATTGAGGGAAGATGCCTGGCACACTGCCAAAGAGGTAACACGAGCAAAATTCTCAGTTTATCATTGGTGGAGATTCCGCAGATGTGCCTGCAGGCTAAGAGGCCAATTTATTGAATGCATATAGAAGTCTGAAAAGGCTCTGATTAACTAGGCAGTCTCATGAACTTTTCAGGGTTTTTTTTCTCACCCCATTTACTCTTTTCTTATTGAGATGTATGATTCACATGCCATAAAATTCACCCTTTTAAAATGTATAATTTGGTGGATTTTAGTATATTTCCAAAGTTGTGCAATGATCACTACTATCTGATTCCACAATATTTTTATCACTCCAGAAGAAGCCCCTTATCCCTCAGCATTAACTCCTCACCCACCCCACCCGGGACTTGGCAATTACTAATTCACTTTCTGGTTCATGGTGTTTCATAGCTTTCAGCAAACAAGCCTTGCACTCCTTCTGTTATATTTATTTCCTCTAAAGGAAAGTGTTTGCCAAGGGACCTTTTCTAGAGGAACTTTTAAAAAAAATTCTGAGTCAGGGTCTTGCTCTGTTGTCCTCACTGGAGTGTAGTGGTACAGTCATAGCTCACTGCAGCCTCAAACTCCTGGGCCCCAGCAGCCCTCCTGCCTCGGTCTCCTGAGTAGCTAGGACTACTGGTGTGTGCCACTATTTCTGGCTAGTCTTTTTTAAAAATTATTTTTTGTAGAGACAGGATCTTACTATGCTGTCTAGGCTGGTCTCAAACTCCTGACCTCAAGTGATCCTCCTACCTGGGCCTCCCAAAGTACTAGGAATATAGGCATGAGCCACTGTGCCCAGCTGAGAAATATTTTGACTGATAACCTTCTTTGTCTTAACACTAACACTGTAATTTTCATCACCTATGAAATGTATGAGAATTCTCAAAGTGCTCATTGTTCCCATGATTAACATTTTTCATCCAATCCTCAAACTTTAATTTCACTTCAGCAATCTTGTCTAGCTCAGTAAATGCCACAGGCCTGGGCCATGCTCCTTAGCTGTGCTCTCTAGGAACCAGAATTAACATAAATTAAGATACTATATCAAGCTGGGCTCGGTGGCTCAGCCTGTAATCCCGCGCCTTGGGAGGCTGAGGTGAGTGGATTGCCTGAGCCCGCGGGTTCGAGACCCGCCTGGGCAACTTGGCGAGACCTCCTCTCTACAATAAATCTAAAAATTAGCCGGGCGTGGTAGTGCGCACCTGTAATTCCTGCTACTTGGAAGGCTGAGGCGGAAGGATCGCTGGAGCCCAGCAGGTCGAGGCTGCAGTGGCCGGGAGCAGCCATTGCACTCCAGTCTGGGCAACAGAGTGAGACTCCAGCTCAAAAAAAAAAAAAAAGATACTATATCAGTTCGAAATGCATATGGATGCAAGTAACAGAAAGCCCTATTTTAGAGGCTTTGACAATAGTTCCTTTTCTCTATGTAGCAAAAGGTTCACAGGTAGGCACTCTGTGGCTAGTAATGATCACTGATGCCATCAGGAATCCAGGCTCTTTCCATTTTTCTGTTCCTCTGTCCTTTGCATAGACCTTCTTTCTCTAGTATCTTGTCTCATAGTTGCAATATGGCTGCTGTACCTCCAGGCTTCACATTTATATTTCAGGCAGGAAGAAGAAGCAAAGGTGAAAGGATGAAGGAGGGAGAAGCCCTCCCCAGGGCCTGGATAAGCCAGCCAGTAGTGTCTGCTTTATGTTTAGTATATTATTTAATTCCTGCTTTTAATCTTCTGAGGTAGGTAATCTTTTCTCTGCCTTACAGATAAAGAAACTTAAACTCGAAGAACTTGTGGAATTTGTCCAAGGTCACACTATAAGTGGCAGAGCTAAGCTACCAATAGCATAACATATTACATTTTTCTAGCCTATATTTTATCATTATAACAAAGCACTTTCTCATTCTTTTTTTTTTTTAATTTGGGTCTCATAAAACTCTTTGAGATGAACAAGGCAGATAGATATTAGAATGCTGTCACTTTTCCAGAACAGAAATTGGAGACCCAGAGAGGTAAATCATGACTTGTCTGAGGTACCCAGTTGGTAACTTTCAGAGCTGGGGTTCAATCTCAGGTCCAGTGTTCCATCTTCTGGAGCCCATTGTCTGGGTGTGGTCAAGGGGTGATCAATTCATTGAGGGAGACAGGCACACAGAAATAAAAGGTATGAGTGAACTTAATATGCTTCAGTTTTGCATAGGTCCAGCTTTTGGAGCAGGGGTGGGAGGGTATATCTGGTACTATGGGGTTATGAACCAACACTTTGTCTTGGTCTAGACCTTGTACACAGACACGCTCTGCATTGTCTTTTTTCCTACCAATTGGTATTACTCCTTTTGTGGTGTTTTCCAGCCTTGCTTCCAGACAGGCATCTGCTGCCTAAAGGGGAATTTTTTAGACTGAAAAGTCAGTCTTATCTCAACTGTTATCTTCCTCTCCTTGAACACAGGTAGCATAGAGGAATGGATGTTTCTTGACAGTCTGGTCTGATTGTATGGCAAAAATAAAAGAAAACAAAGCAAAACCCACATCCAAGTGAGTTTTCTATTGACCTCGATAGAATTAAATATGGTTAGAAAATAAAAACCAAAAACCCCAGCTCAATGATTTTTTTTTTAATGCCTATATGTATCATGACAAATGTGGATCTGAGTTTTTTTTTTGAGTTGGAGTCTCACTCCGTCGCCCAGGCTGGAGTGCAGTGGCACGCTCACGGCCACCCCAGTGTCGACCTGCTGGACTCAGGCAATCCTTCTGCCTCAGCCTTCCAAGTAACTGGAACTACAGGCACGCACTACCACGCTTGGCTAAAAATTTTGATTTATGGTGGAGATAAGGTCTCGCCAAGTTGCCTAGGCTATTCTTGAACCCATGGGCTTAGGCAATCCCATCACCTCGGTCTCCCAAAGTACTGGTATTACAGGCTTGAGCCATCATGCCCGGCTGGATCTGAATTTTGATGTTAGTGCCTGGTTCATGGGAGTTTTTGAGAAAAATCTGTAATTGATTTATAGTAGAGCAGATGTGAGGAATACTCCAAAAACAGTCAATAGATGCACATGATAGATGTCTGTTGTAAAATAAAAGTATAGTATTTTAGTGTTGTGTTAAGTAAGAAAATGTTGGTGATCACATGGTGAGCAGATTGATATGATAAACTCAGCCTTAACTCTGTCCTCAGTATTGAGGTACATAGCAGGTACTTGTCTTCGTACATTTGGACTGCTATAACAAAATACCATAGATTGAGTAGCTTATAAACAACAGTTCTCACAGTTCTGGAGACTGAGAAGTACAAGATCAGGGTGCTGGAACATTAAGTGTCTGGTGAAGGGTCTGTTTTCTGGTTCGTAGATGGTGACTTCTTGCTGTGGCCTCACATGTTAGAAGGGACAAGGCAGCTTTGGGGCCTCTTATAAAGGCACTAAATTCCATTCATGAGGGCTTCATCCTCATCACGTACTCAGCCCCCAAAGGCTCCACCTCCTAATACTATCACCTTGGAGGTTAGGATTTCAATATATGGCTTTGGTGAGGCCACACTTACACACTATATATACATATGTATATACATATGCAAAAGAACATATATGTATATATATGTGTATATATAGTATGTAAGTGCTCTCTTCTGCGCTTTCTCTTTCCTTCTCCCTCTCTCCCTCCCTCTTTCCTTCTCTCCCTCTCTTTTCCCCACCTTCTCTCCCTCTCTCCATCTTTCCCTCTCTCCCTCTCCATATCTCACTGTCCAATAGCATAGTATCTTAATGACTACAGCTTCCTAGTAAGTCTTGATATGTCGTAGGGCATCTTCTCACCTTGTTCTTTTTTTAGGAGTGTCTCTCTCATCCTTCTGAGTATCCAGTTATTCTGGCCAATGACCTTGGGGTCACCTTGGTTCTTATTTCTTTCACTTGACTCTACTTTCTTTCATACTCCTTATCAGATTGATCAGCAAAATTTGTTGGCTCTACTTTGAGAATATGTGCATAACCCAACAACTTTTTTTTTTTTTTTTGAGTTGGAGTCTCACTCTGTTGCCCAGACTGGAGTGCAGTGGCCACTTCCGGCCCCCGTAGCCTTGACCTGCTGGGCTCCAGCGATCCTTCTGCCTCAGCCTTCCAAGTAGCTGGAACTACAGGCGCGCGCTACCACGCCCGGCTAATTTTTGATTTATTGTAGAGATGAGTTCTCACCAAGTTGCTCAGGTGGGTCTCGAACCCGCGGGCTCAGGCAATCCACTCACCTCAGCCTCCCAAGGTGAGGGATTACAGGCTGAGCCACCAAGCCCGGCTAATTTTTTTTTTTTTTGAGTTGGAGTCTCACTCCGTCGCCCAGGCTGGAGTGCAGTGGCACTCTCACATCCACCCTGGCGTCGACCTGCTGGACTCTGGCGATCCTTTGCCTCAGCCTTCCAAGTAGCCAGAACTACAGGTGTATGCTACCATGCCCGGCTAATTTTTTGATTTGTTGTAGAGACAAAGTCTCACCAAGTTGCTCAGGCCGGTCTCGAACCCCGAGGCTCAGGCAATCCTCTCACCTTGGCATCCCAAAGTGCTGGGATTACAGGCTTGAGCCACTGCACCCGGTCCCGACAACTTTTAACTACCTGCACTGGCACACCGCTGGACTAAGCTCCATCAATTCATACCTGGGCTACTGAAATAGCCTCCTGGCTGGTTTCTGTTCTGCCTGTGCCTCCTTAGAATCTATACTCAACCCAGGAAGTAAAGCCATCCTTTTAAAAATTTTAAAACAAGTCACATAACTTCTCTGTTCAAAGTCCCCTGGGTCCCCATCCTGCTCAGAGTAAAGGCCCAAGTCCTTACAGTACTTCGTAACCCCCGAGTCCTCTCTGGACTCATTTCCTGCTCATCTCCCCATGGTAACTCCACTCCAGCCATACTGCCTCACTGCCCTTCCCAGAACATCTCAAAGCTGTTCCCTTGGTTCTGATTCCTCCCTCTGCTTAGAACATTGTTTCCCTAGATAGCCACTTGATCTACTCTCTCACATCCTTCAAGTCATTGCCTAAATGTTTCCTTCTCAGTGAGACCTGCCCTGACCACCCTATTTAAAATGGAAACAATTATTCAATCCCTTGGCTAGCACTCCTTGTTACAATCTCAAAATTTACAAAATTGTCAGTTATTCATTCACAAATTTGTATTAAGCACTTACTCGGTGCTATTCCTGTAACTTGCCATTCCTGTAATTAGGGAAATGAATGATGTTGCCTGAGCATGTACACTTCATGGTCTTGCTATCCCACTTCCAACTTCATTTTTCTCCTTACCACTTACTAACTTTGAAAAGACTACATGGTTTTCTTTGGTATTTTGTTTACTGTCTTTACCACCTGTGACTTGAATGTAAGCAGGAATTCTGTTTGTTTTTTTTTAAACAGCTGGACCACCAGTGTCTAGAACAGTGCCTAGCACAGAGTAAGTGCTTAATACAGATTTGTGAGTGAATAACTGACAATTTTGTTTCCTCTTTTTCAATCTTTTAAAAAATTAAACATTTAAAAATTTTTTAGAATTGTAGGGTACAGGGGAGGATTTGCTCCATAAGTAGTGCGTGCAGGTGAGGTTTAGGCTTCTTGAGAGCCCTCTAACTCCCTGTAGTGGACATGGTACCCAGGGGACAGTTGTGTACTCCCTAGCCCCTCTCTCTCCCTCCCCCCATTAGCAGCATCCAGCATCTGTTGTTCCTACCTTTGTGCTTATGTGTCCAATGCCCACTTATGAATGAGAACATGCAGTATTCAGTTTTTTGTTTCTGTGATAGTTTGCTTAGAATGATGATCTCCAGCTGCATCCATGTTGCTGCAAAGGACATGATTTTGTTCTTCTTTATGGCTGCATAGTAGTCTATCATGTGCATGTACCATGTACCACATTTTCTTTATCCAATCCACTTTCTAGTAAAGGCTATTAGCGACCATCCAAACAGAGCTTAAAAGCATACCTTGGGTTGGGTCCATGTTTATGCTATTGTGATAAGGTTACAGTGAACATACGTGTGCCGGTGTTTTTTTGGTAGAGTGATTTATGTTTCTCTGAGTATATTCCCAGAAGTGGGATTTCTGGATCATATGGTAGCTCAGTTTTTAGTTCTTTGAGAAACTGCCACACTGCTTTTCACAAGGTTGCCCTAGCTTACATTCCCACCAACAGTGTAGAAGTTTTCCTTTTTTTCTGAAGCCTCACCTCTTTTTCAATATTATACTTTTAATTTTTTATTATATTATTATACTTTAAAATTATTATTATTCTGACTGGAACATCCCATATAGTGTTGAACAGAAGCAGTGAAAGCTGCTTTCCTTGCCCTATTTCTGATTTTCAAGGGACTTCTTTTAATGTTTTACCATTATCTATTAGGTTTGCTGTACACAAGGTTTTGTTGGTATTTTTTTTAGATTAAGGAAGTTCATTTATATTTCTAGTTTGCTTCATGTTTAAGAAAGTAATTGATAGCTGTCAAATTTTATTAAATAATTTTTCTGCATCTGTCTACTAAGATTATCATGTGTGTCTTTTCCTATTTTTTTTTTTTTTTTTGAGTTGGAGTCTCACTCTGTCGTCCAGACTGGAGTGCAGTGGCTGCTCCCGGCCACCGCAGCCTCGACCTGCTGGGCTCCAGCGATCTTTCTGCCTCAGCCTTCCAAGTAGCTGGAACTACAGGCGCATGCTACCACGCCCGGCTAATTTTTGATTTATTGTAGAGATGAGGTCTCACCAAGTTGCCCAGGCGGGTCTCAAACCCGCGGGCTCAGGCAATCCACTCACCTCAGCCTCCCAAGGCGCGGGATTAGAGGCTGAGCCACCGAGCCCAGCTGTCTTTTCCTATTAATTAAATTAATAGATTTTCTAATATTAAATCAACCTTATGTTTCTGGAATATTCAAGCTAGTCATGAGGTAGAATGCAAGCTGAGCTTAACAATTCTGTTGTGTTGAAAGGACAGAGAGGAATTCAGGGAGACTGAAGCAGTTTGAATTTGCAGAGCAGAGTGCCAGAGAGGAAAATCCTACGCAAGAAGGAGTTTCAGAAATCTAGAGATTGTTACAGAATACTAAGCCATGTATACATAGGATGAAACTCCATAAGGCTGGTCAAAGGACAACTGTAGAACTGTAAACTGAACAATTCCTAGAGCTCACATAGGGCTGGGAACATTTAGGTTCCAACTAATTAGAGTGGAAAGTTTTTGTTGAGTATGTAGGGCTTCCAGTAGAGACCCAAGAAAGGTCAGGGTAACTATTTCTAGCCTTTCAATAAAGGCTATTAGTGACCATTCAAACAGAGCTTAAAAGCATACCTTAAAAGAATTGACCTAATTTTCAACCTAAAGAACAAAGTCTTATACTCTTGAAAAGAAGACAACAAAACCTAACACTCAGTAAAAAATATTGGACAGAAAGACAGGCAATAAAATGCAATTGATAATCAGGAGCAAAATCAGTTAATAGAAACAGACTCAGAAATGACAGAGATGATGTGATTAAAGACAAGAACTTTAAAACATCTATTGTAAATATGCTAGAAATTTTAAAAGAAATCACATATGAGGAGAGACGTGGAGGATATGTGTGTGTGTGTGTGTGTGTGTCTGTGTATGTAATGGATCTAGAGCTGAGAAATGCAATATGTGAAATAAAAATTTCACTAGTTGAGATTAGACACTTCAGATTAGACGCTACAGAAGAATAGATCAGTGAACTTGTAAGCATAGTAATGTGTACTATCCACGCTAAAGCACCAAAAGAAAACACCACCATCAGTTGTCTCTGATATGTGGGACAATGTCAGGCAGTATGTGTATGTGTAATTGTGTGCAATCAAAGTCTGAGGGTCAGGATAAAAATATTTTGAAGAGATAATGGCTAAACTTTTCAAATTGATGAAAACACTAAACTCACAAATTTAAGACACTCAAGGAACTCCAGGCAGGATAAACGTAAAGAAAACCACATCAAGACATATCATAATTTTAAACTGTTGAAAACCAATGATAAAGAGAAAAAGCTTTAAAAATTTCGGATAAAGCAGATAGTTGCATATAGAGGAACAAAGATTAGGAATACTACAGATTTATTGTCAGAAACAATACAAGCCAGAAAACCTTGGAATAATATTTTTGTTATTATTATTATTTTAAATTATTTTATTTTTAAAATGTGGGGTACAAATGAGGGTTAGGTACATATGTGGGCATCATATAGGTAAAGTGTGGGTACCCTTGTTGATGTTATGTGCCCCCCGGCAGTGTTCCACTATTGCCAATCCCTTTCTTATGTTGTTATGATAAATGTTCAAAGCCCACTTATGAGTAAGTATATGTGGTACTCAGATCTTTTCTTCTGTGATAAATCACTGACTCTAATTCCATCCAGGTTGCTGCAAATGGAACAACATTTTTAAAGTGCTAGAAGAAAACGTATTGATCTAGAATTCTATATCTAGTGAGAATATTCTTTTTTTTTTTAAGTTGGGGTCTCATTCTGGAGTGCAGTGGTACAATCATAGCTTACTGTAGCCTCATACTCCTGAACTGAAAGGATTCACCCTCCTCAGCCTCCCAAGTAGCTGGGACTACAGGTACACGCCACCAAGTCTGGCTAGTTTTTTGATTTTTTTGGTAGAGATAAGGTCTTGCTGTGTTGCTCAGGCTGGTCTCGAACTCCTGGGCTCAAGTGATCCTCCCACCTTGGCCTTTAAAATGCTTGGATGACAGATGTGACCCACCACACCCAGCCTAGTGAGAATATTCTTCCCAAAAAAATTTCCACATAAACAGAAACTGAGATAATTTGTTTCCTGTCAACATCATGATAAGAAATATTTTTAAATGTTCTTCAGGCAGAAGGAGAATGATACCAGATGGAAATTAGGATGTACACATAGGAATGACGACCACTGGAAAGGAGAAATACAAAAGACCTTTTCTCATTTAGGAAATTTTTATAAAAGATAATTGTTTAAAACAAACTAAAAATTGCTCTGTGGAGTTTATAACACATGTAGAAGTAAAATGTATGACAACCGTAGCATGAAAAGGGGAAAAACAAACAAATAAAAAAGTGTTTCCTCTACTGTATTGCATGTGGATACAGCCATATGACTATGTTCTGGCCAGTGAGGTACAGGTAGATCTAAAGAAGAATTCTCAGGAGATGGAAAGAGAGAGGGCATGCCTCTCTTTTCTCTCCTCTCCTTCCTTCCTGGACTTCCGGATGGAACTCCAGCAACTATCTTGGACAAAAGAGTGACTTTTGGACCTTCTACCATGCCTTGGACAATCAAAGAGCACCAAGATCTAAGAAACCTAGTTCTCTGGCACCATGGAACACTAGACTAGCTCTGGACTGAGCATCAGTCCAGCCTGGACACTTTGACAGAGAGGAAAAGAATATATCTTGTTAAGCCACTGTTATTTGGAGGTTTTCTCAAATCCAGAGCTGAACATAAATTTAACTAATATGGTTAGCTATCTGAAAGAGTAATGAAGTTGGTAAGCCTCCGACAAGATGATCTTGAAAAAAAAAAAGAGAAGACAGAAATAAATAACATGAAGATTTAATAAGGGGACATAACCATAAATGCAGCAGAGATTATAAAGATAATATAGAAAACCTTATTTCAATAATTTTTCATTTAAGAAAATCAATATTTGTATACCTAACCCTTAACTGTACCCCACAATATCATTATAAAAAATACTGATTATTAAAAAAAAAAGAAATTAGGATAAGTACCCTCCTCAGAGTCACATAACTAATAGAATCAAAACCCAAGTTTTGCCTTTTTCACTATGCTGCATTGACTGTAAAAATAAATAAATAAATAAAAGTTAAAAAAAAATCAATAAAGTTTTAGAAAAAAATCACTTACCAATACTATGTCAGAAGAAAGCAGAGCCTTGAAACAGGTATTTGTACATCCATGTTCATAGCAGCATTATTCAATGACCCAAAGGTGGAAACAAACCAAATGTCTACCAACAAATGAATAGATAAAATGTGGTCTATCCATACAGTGGAATATTATTCAGCCTTAAAATGGAGTAAAATTCTGACATGTTATAACATAGATGAACCTTAAGGACAAACATTATATGATTTCATTCACATGAAGTACCTAGGACAGTCACATGCATAGAGACAGAAAATGAAATGGTGGTTGTCAGGGCTTGGGGGATGAGGGATGGGGAATTAGTGTTTAATGGGAGCAGTTTCAGTTTGGGAAGATGTAAGAGTTCTAAAGATGGACAGTGGCGATGGTTGTCCAATAGTGTGAATGTACAGCTGGTCCTCCAATAATGTTGTTTGGTTCAACATCATTTTGTTATAATGTTGATGAAAAATTTTTTTTGATTCCCAGCTGGGGCCATTGTTTGTGTGAAGTTTGCATCGTTCCCCTCATGTCTGTGTAGGCTTTCTCTGGGTACTCCAGTTTCCTTCCACATCCCAAAGATGTGCATGAAAGGTGAGTCAGTGTGTCTAAATGGTCCCCACCTGAGTGAGCATGAGTGTGGGTATGAGAGCCCTCTAATGTGATGGTTTCCTGTTCTGACTGGTTCCCACCTTGTGCCCATGGCTTCTGGGACAGGCTGCAACCACCCTCAACCGTGGTCTGGAATAAGTGGGTAAACCATTCTCTTAATAGTTTTTATTAATATTTCTTAAATGTATGGATAGCCCACATTAGTTTCCATGTTTACTATTAGAAGTGTTTGGGTCTTTCTTTAGAAGTTTGGTGATGTTTTTGTGACCAGAAAAATGCTGTAAGAACATAACTCATCCTTATATCAATTACCTATGGTAAAATTGGTTTTGTTGTATCCTTTTGCTTAAAGTCATCGTTTCCAAGAACCTATTGAGGATGTTAAATCAGGACTTACTGTACCTAATGCCACTGAACTGTACACTTAGAAATAATTAAAATGAGGCTAGGCATAGTGGCTCATGTCTGTAATCCTAGCACTTTGGGAGGCCAAGGTGGGAGTATTGCTTGAGACCAGGAGTTTGAGACAAGCCTGGGCAACATAGTAAGGCCCTGTTTTTAAACAAAATTTTAAAAAGTAGCCAGGCATGCAGTGGTGTGCATTCATAGTCCCAGGTACTTGGGAGACTAAGGTGGGAGGATTACTTGAGTCCAGGAGTTTGAGGCTGTAGTGAGCTATGATTGCTTCACTACTTTCCAGCCTGGGTGACAAAGCAAGACCCCATCTCAAAAAAAATCAAAACAAAGCAAAAGATATATTTTATGTTGTATATATTTTACTACAATAATGTGTGTGTGTGTGTGTGTGTGTGTGTTCTGGAGCAGGAAGATTTTTCAGTACAGCTAGGCCTCTGTACTAGTAGAAATGGAATGCAGGCTCTAACATTCTAAAACATTTAGGTTGATAATTTTTTCTTTGTTCTTATCCAATCTTGGCATTTATATAATTGGGAGAAAGAACAGGCACAAATATATGATATTATAGTAACCAGCTATTAGAAAGGGCAGGCATAACTCTTGCTCCCTGCACAGAGCCTTTAATAAAGTCCCTAGAACTGAATGACTTCACCTTGTCTCCAGGAAGGAGGCCCTGGCCACTTCCTCATGTGAACTGTCAAGTGACATCTGTTTAGCTCCCCTATATGAGCCAGGCTCACTAACCAAGGGCAGCTCTTAGAACTTCTGGTGGCGATGACATCCATTAGGCATTGGGCTGTGAGCAGAGCTCCTGGGTGAAGTCAGCTCCCACTGCCTGCCTTTCAGAGCCTCTGTCTGCTGGATGCTGTTCTCTCATGATAGCCATACCTTTGGAATCACCTGAGCCTCAACAACACACCAGGAATTTCCTTTGTAACCGTTCAGCACATTCCAGATCCCTGTGCAGGGTGGCCACACCCAGATTCCAACCAAGAATAGGGCAGACCCGGCTTCTCCTGCAGGTCTCCCCCACCTTCTTGGGTTTTTCTGCCTCGTGACTTTGAGCCATGGTGCTGTCAGGCAGGGATGCAGTCTGCTTCAACATTCTTACATGACATTATTTGTCCTTGTTGAGGGGCAGGTTTCTTCATTCAAAGTGCATTTCTGCAGCTGTCCTGGGTCCACTCTGGAAGCAGATGCAACTGGGGAGTCTGCACAATTGGCTTTCTGCAGTACCTCTTCTTCAAGAACAGCCCTAGGCGCTCACACTCTGCCTCACAAATCTCCTAAAGGCTTCCATCTGGCTTCTGAGGCGCCTCACAACATGACCACAACCTACTTGTTCTGCTTAATTCCCTGACATCTCCTCTTGTGCCCTGTGCACGTGGCTTTGCTGGCCTGCTGGTCCTCAATATCACAGCTCACACTCTCTGGCCTCTGCCTGGAACATTTGTCCTTGTGGTTCCTTGCCATTAATCCTACTGTATTAGAGTTCTCCAAAGAAACAGAACCAACAGAATATGTAGATGGATTGATAGATCAATCAATCAATTGGTTGACATCATCCATCTCTATCATCTATGTAACTATATATCTAGCTATGTATCTATGTATATATGTATGTATGCACGTACGCATGTATCAACTGGGGGAAACTAAAAAAAAATTGGAATTATCTTTTTTTGGAGGGTGGGCCCCTTGTAGTACAGGCATCCCCTGCTAGGCAAGTGGTATAGGAATCCATCGTCATCAGTGTATCAGCAAGTGTTGTTGTGAAAGGCTGTGTTTGGCTTCAGTGATTTTTTTTTTTTTTTTTTTGAGATTCTTTCGATGCATTTGCCCATTTCCTGATGGGTGATTTACAAGTACACCTGCCCACACGGCGCTGAGTGTCCAGCAGTATTTGACCAAAAGACGGCATGACTCTCATGCCTCACCCTC
>CAUYQG010078338.1:0-22681 GCA_963574415.1 Tarsius wallacei | reverse complement strand
GTGTGTGTGTGTGTGTGTGTGTGTGTGTGTGTGTGTGTGTAGAGAGAGAGAGAGAGAGACCCCCACATATGTACATACACTGTATATGGTTGTAGATGTTGAATTATATTTCTTTTGTGTAGTAAGGAGTAAATAGAATTTGTCTCAACAATTCTATGTACCACATACATCACTGACAAATTTTTGCACCATATTAACTCTGTTGCTCAAATTTAATCAACAACTCCTAAATTTAAATTTTGTTGCTGCCTTTGAAGGAATAGATATCTCAAGACCGCCAGCCAGATGTAGCTGCAAAAAAACAAAATATACAAATTATTTTTTAAAACATAGTAATAGAAACAGCTGTACACTGTGAGTTACCTGGCAAAATACCATATCAGGACTTAACTAATGAGAATACTTTATGACTAATTAATATTCAGTCACATATTACACCTGACAATTCAAAAGTAAGACCTAGAGCTTAGCAGAGTGTAATAACTTGGATGAGTATACTTCTTCTTTAAGAAAAGAGAACCCCCTTATCTATATCTACCACATGTGATAATAATTTGCTAAAAAATAAATGTAAAATTTAACTCTAATAGCACTACATACTATGTTATTTCTTTTTGCTTTGGGAGTTGAATACCTGTACCATTGCATACTTGCCATAGAAATCAATATGTGGTAGCTTCCATACCAAAATCTTATTAATATGACATCCTGAAAAAACAATAACATTTTCTTGGAACTGGCAACCAATTCCTGATCAAAACCCCAAGTGCCCATACCATAAGTGATAAGATAGACAAGTGGGACCTCATCAAACTAAGTTTCTGCAAAGCAAAAGAAACCATAAAAAAGTAGGAAGACAGCCCACAGAATGGGAAAAAATATTTGCCAACTGTATATCTGACAAAGGCTTAACATCTAGAATCTACAAGGAACTCAAATGCGCCAAAAGGAAAAAAACAGACAGCCTCATCTAAAAGTGAGCAAAAGACATGAATAGATACTTCTCAAAGGAAGATATACAGGCAGCCAACAGACATATGAAAAAGTGCTCAGCCTCACTCATCATCAGAGAAATGCAAATCAAAACCACATTGAGATACCTCCTAACCCCAGTAAGAATGGCCATCTTTAATAAAACAAACAACAGCAGATGCTGGCAAGGATGCGGCGAAAAAGGAATGCTTCTACACTGCTGGTAGGAATGCAAACTAGTGCAATCTCTTTGGAAGACAGTGTGACAATTTCTGAAAGAACTAGATATTGACCTTCCATATGACCCAGCAATCCCCCTGTGGGGAATATACCCAGAGGAACTCAAGTCATTCTACCAAAAAGATACCTGAACATGTATGTTTGTTGCAGCTCTATTCACAAGAGCAAAAACTCAGAACCAACCACACTGCCCATCGAAGCTGGACTGGATTAAAAAAATGTGGTATGTATACACAACGGAATATTATGCAGCCATAAAGAAGGACAAACATATGGACTTCGCAGCAACTTGGATGGATTTAGAGTCGATCATATTCAGTGATCTATCACAGAAACAAAGAACAGAGTTCCGTAGTTTCACTCATAAGTGGACCTTATCATAATACTATAAGAAAGGGATTGACAGTAGTGGGAGACAGTCAGGTGAGGAGGTGCTGGGATTGGCAGTTGAAGGAAATTGCCAAGGGAGGGAGGGACACACCTCATCAACAAGGATACCTGCATAATGAACATTTGTGTACCTAACCCTGAATTGTACCCTACATCTTTAAAATAAAAAAGTAAAAATAAATAAATTTGTAGGAAAAAAAATAACATTTCCCAAAGGCCAGCATAGTTTAAGTGAGAGTTCAAAGTTCAGGTACAATGCAATGAATTCTTAACATACATTTATAAAATCTGGCATTGTGAGTGAATATGATAGGTATTACTTGGTCTGATTAGGGAAGAAAAAGCTGTGATGGTTCTTTCAACATATAACAGTATTCTCAAAGACAAAGAAAAGCAATAGTTTGAAAGAAAAACAGTGTGTCACAGATCAAGAAAAGTGAAATGCTATGCATAAACCCATTTCAGATGATTTTTCTTCTATGAATTTTGCTTGATAGATGTCATCATACAGAAGCAATGGTACAAATATAATTTGTTATAGGATTCTCTTTCATTACATCCATCAATCTTCAAATGTATTGTTTTTTAATCATAGGAGATTTTAAGTGAGGAGTAAACTATATATTTTCTTGAATCACCAACAGATAGCTTTCTGCAGTCGCTGATTTGTTGAAATATAGGGTTCAGTTTGCATTTTCAGTTGCTGAAAAGATGAAATCTAGGAGTCAGTTAACATTAATGATGCTGAACCAAAATGAATAAACATAAGGTAGTGGGGTTGCCACCTTCTCACCTGGGGTGAGGGCTGGGGTTGGGTGGAGGTGAAAGGTGCTCGGATGAGGCCAGGGAGAAAAACGAATGAATTTGTTTAAAATGTGATTACTCTCCGTTATAAATTAAATAAGCATACTCTTTTAGCAAGAAGCGTTACAAAACTGTTAACTCTTACAGACAGAGTGATCTTTAAATGTTCACCAGAAAACAAGCCATGGGTTTAGAACTTGTCAGAATGATAGATACTCCGCTTCTCAGAGGCTAGTCTGGAAATTTTCACAGCATGCTTTGGTAGGAAAAAAATCAACCCAAGTCTCTTATAATAAAATAGGTAAGTACTCAAGCAAATAAACAGTTTCTTATTTTGGTTAAATCAAGTCAATATCCATGAGTGCTGTTGCACACAGTTGAATCTGAATTTCAAGACATTAATGCTCTCATTTAAAAACTCATGTCTGCTAAAATTTATATCAAGAGTAGAGGATAACCCTGCCTCACCACCTCTCACACATATTATTTCCTCCTAAAAAATAAGAGAATAAGACATTGAAATAGGAAAGAAGAAAAGGAAGAATGTTTATAGAAATCTTGAACATAGCCAGACTCGGTGGCTCAGCCTGTAATCCCAGCACTTTGAGAGGCTGAGGTGAGTGGATTGCCTGAGTCCGTGGGTTCGAGACCTGCCTGGGCAATTTGGCGAGACCTCATCTCTACAATAAATCAAAAAAATTAGCTGGGTGTGGTAGCGCGCTCCTATAGTTCCAGCTACTTAGAAGGCTGAGGCAGAAGGATTGCCGGAGCCCAGCAGGTCGGAATCTTGAACATGATACCCAGGCCTTTCATGTCTACCCTTAGGATCTGCTTCTTAAACTGGGAGGCTTTTTTGGTGGGGGAGGGATAAAAAATGCAGAAATCCTTAATATCTAAACATTTTTTAAATCCACAAAAAACATCAGTTCAAGGCTAAAATTCTAGTCACCGTCAATACAGCATCGCTTATCATCAGAGAAATGCATATGAAAACCACAATGGGATACCATCGTATGCCAGTTTGAATGGCTACTATAAAAAGCCAAAATACAACAGATGTTGGTGAGGATGTGGAAAAAACAGAACACTTGTACACTGTTGGTGGGAATGTAAATTAGTACAATTCCTATGGTAAGCAGTATGGAGATTTCTCAAACAACTAAAAGTAGAACTAAGGTTTGATTCAGTAATCCCACTACTGGGTATCTAGCCAAAGGGGGAAAAGATCATTTTATGAAAAAGACACCCACACTCTTATGTTTATTATCATCAAATCAGAGAAATTAGCATTCACATTATCTCAAATATTTATCATTTCATTGTGTTGGAACACTTTTTTAAAAATTATTTTAGATTCGGGGGTATTCAGGCATGTTCATTACATGGGCGTATTGTGTAGTGGTGGGGATTGGGTCTCAAGTGGCCCATTTCCCAGAGAGTGACCATTGTGCCTCATAGGTAATTTCTGAATCTTAGTCTCCCTTCCCCCCTTTTTGGTGTCCCCAGTATCTGCTATTTCCATCTTTGTGACCATTGAGCTCCCACATGTAAATTAGAACAAATGGTGTTTGGTTTTCTGTTTCTGAGTCAGGTAGGATGATAACCTCCAGCTCCATCAATGTTGCTGCAAAGGCATGATTTTATTCTTTTTTGTTCCTGCGTAGTCTTCCATGGTGCATATATATCACATTTTCTTTATCCTGTCAATTGTTGGTGAGCACTTAGGTTGGTTCCATGATTTTGCTATTGTAAATAGTGCTTTGATGAACATACAAATACAGGTATTTTTTTTTATATATTGATTCATTTTCCTTGGGGTAGATCCCTAGTGATGGGATTGCTGAGACACATGGTAATTCAATTTTTAGTTCTTTGAGAAATCTCCATATTGTTTTCTATAGAGGTTGAACTAGTTTACCATCCCACCCACAGTGGATGAGAGTTCTCTTTTCTCCACAACCTCGCTAACATCTGTTCCTCTTTGACTTTCTAGTAATAGCCATTCTGACAAGTGTAAGTGATATCTCATTGTGGTTTCAATTTGTATTTCTCTGATGACTAGTTCTGTTGAACATTTTTATATGTTTTTTGACTGCTGTGTGTCTTCTTTTGAGAAGTGTCTATTTATGTCCTTTGCTCATTTTTTTGTGATGTTTATTTGGTTTTTTTCATTTTGAACTGTTTGAGTTCCTTGCAGATTTTGGAGTTTGACCTTTGTCTGAGACATAATTTGCAAATATTTTCTCCCATTCAGTGGGTTTTCTTTTCACTCTGTTGAAGATTTCTTTTGATATGCAGACACTTTTTCATTTAAGTCCTATTTGTCTATTTTGGTTTTTGTTGCATTTAGTTTGGGGTCTTTTTCATAAATTCTATGCCTAGACCAATGTCCAGTAGAGTGTTTCCTACGTTTTCTTCTAGGATTTTTATAGTGTCAGGACTTACATTTTGAGTTAATTTTTGTATATGTGAGAGATAGGGGTCCAGTTTTTTTTCTTCCTTATACGGCTAGCCAATTTTCCTAGCCACTGTTCATTGTAGGGTGTCCTTTCCCCATTGTTTATTTTTGTCAGCTTTCTCAAAGATCAATTGGTGTAGGAGTTTGGTTTTATTACTAGATTCTCTATTCTGTTCCATTGGTCAGTCTGTCTATTCTTGTCTACCATGTTCTTTTAGTTACTGTAGCCTTGCAGCACAATTAATTTGAAGTCAGGCAGTTTGGTGCTACTGCAATTTTTTTTTTCTTAGAATTGCTTTAGCTATTCAGATCCTTTTTTTAATTCCATATAAACTTTAATATTGTCTTTTCTGGTTCTGAGAAAAATAAAGTTGATATTTTGATCAGGATTGCATTGAAACTGTAGCAATATTGCTTTGAGCAGTATGGTCATTTTAACAAAATTGATTCTTGCAATCCATAAACATTGGATGTTTTTTCCATTTGTTTGTATCATCTACAGTTTTTTCCTTAGTGTTTGGTAATTCTCCTTGTAGGGATCTTTAACTTTCTTAGTTAGGTATACTCCTATATATAGGATTATATATTTATATATAGGAGTATATATTTCTTTAACTAAGAAAGTTAAAAAAAAATATATATATATATAGTGTGTGTGTGTGTGTGTGTGTGTGTGTGTGTGTGTGTAGTGTGAATAAGATTGTACTCTTGATTTGGTTCTTGGTTTGATTTTTGTACGTTAATTTTGTATACTGAGACTTGAGGTCATTTATGAGGTCTAGACAATTCTTCAAGAAGCTTTTAGGGATTTTCTAGGTATACAATTATGTCTCCATGATCAGAGATAGTTTGACTTCCTCCTTGCTGATTTGGATGCCTCTTATTTCTTTCTAATGCTGGATTGTTCTTGCTAGTACTTCCAGTATGATGTTGAGTAAAAGTGGTAAGAGTGGGCATCCCTGTCTTGTTCTGGTTCTTAGGGGAATGTATTCAACTTTTCCCAGTTAAGTATGATGCTGGCTGTGGGTTTGTCTTATATGGCTCTTATTATTTTGAGATATGTTCCTTCAATACCTAATTTGTCGAGGGTTTTTATCATGCAGGAATGTTGTATTTTGTTTAATGTCTTTTCTGAATTTATTGAGATGATCGCATGGATTTTGCTTACTTCTGTTTGTTTATTGTTTCATGATTATTGATTTGTGAGTATTGAACCATCCTTGCATCCCTGGAATAAAACACACTTGGTTGTGATGAATATTTTTTTGATATGCTGTTGAATTCAGTTTGTTAAGGATTTTAGCATCTATATTCATCAGAAAAATGGGCCTGTAGTTTTCTTTTTTTGTTGTGTCCTTTCCTGATTTTGGTATCAGTGTGATACTGGTTTCATATAATGAGTTAGGAAGGAATCCCTCCCCCTCAATTTTCTGGAATAGTTTCAGTAGGATTGGTACCAGCTTGTCTTTGTACATCATATAAAATTTAACTGTGAATTCATCTGGCCCTAGGTTTTGTTGTTGTTGTTGGGAGATTTTTAAATTACTGATTCAATTTAATTGCACATTATTGGTCTATTTGGGGTATCTATTTCTTCTTGCTTCAGTCTTGATGTTTGTAATTGTATGTTTCCAGGAATTTATCCATTTCCTCTAGGTTTTCCAGTTTGTTGCCATCAAGGTGCTGATAATAGTCCCTGATGAACTTTTTAAAAATTATTTTTATGGTATTTGTGGTTATGTCCTCCTGTCATTTCTGATTAAGCTTATTTGAGTTTTCTCTCTTTTTCCTTGGTTAGTCTAGCTAGTGGTCTGTCAATTTTGTTTATCCTTTCAAAAAAACAACTTTTTGATTTGCTGATCCTTTGTGTCATTTTTTGGTCTCAATGTCATTAAGTTCTGTTCTGATCTTTATTTCTTTTCTTCTAACTTTAGGTTTAGATTGTTCTTGTTTTTCTAATTCTTTGGGGTGCAAGGTTAAGCTGTTAATTTTCGATCTCTCTATCTTTTTGATGTAGGCATTTAAAGCTTATAAACTTTCCTCTCAGAACTGTTTTTATAGTGTCCCAGAGGTTTTGGTATGTTGCGGAACTATTTTCTTTTGCTTCAACAATTTTAAAAATTTTCTGTCTTAATTTCATTGTTTACCCAAGGGTCATTCAAGAGTGAGTTGTTCAGTTTCCATGCAGTTGTGTAGTTTTGAGAGTTCTTAGCGTTCATTTCTAATTTTTTTCCACTGTGGTATGAGAAGATGCTTAGTATAATTTGATGTTTTTGAACTTATTGTGACTTGATTTATGGCCAAAGATATGTCTATTTTGGAAAACGATCCATGTGGAGATGAGAACATTTTAACTTCTTTTTTCTAGTTACTTGAAAACATACAGTAAAGTAGTGTTGTCTATAGTCACTTTATGGTGTTATAGAATACTAGAATTTATTCATTCTGTCTAGCTATAATATTGTATCCATAACCAATCTCTATATATACTATCCTCCTCTCTACCCTTCCTAGTCTTTAATAATCACAATTTTACTCTTTACTTCTATGAGCTTAATTTTTTTTAGCTCCTACATATGAGTGAGAGCATGCAGTATTTATCTTTTTGCCTGAATTATTTTACATAACATAATGTCCTCCAGGCTCATCTATGCATCCATAAATAACAAGATTTTACTTTTTGTGGTTGAACAGTATTTCATTGTATATATAGACCACATTTTCTTTATTCAACCATTTGTTGAGGGACACATGCTGATTTTATATCTTAGCTATTGCAAATAGTGCTGCAATAAACATAGGTGTTCAAATGTCTCTTTAGTATACTGCTTTTCTTTTGTTTGGTTAAATACCCAGTAGTGAAATTGCTGAATGATATATTTTTCTATTTTAAGTTTTTTGAGGAGCCTCCCTATTGCTTTTCATAATGCTATAGTAATTTTCATTTCCACCAACAGTGTATGAAAGGTTTGGGTTTCTCTGTAGTCTCACCATCATTTTAAAAAAATATTATCCATTCCAACTGGAGTGATAAGATATATAATAATGGTTTTGGTTTGCATTTTCCTGATCATGGATGATGTTAAAATTTTTTTCATATATGAGGGAGGACACCCCCAAAAAACAGAATTAATTTTTGGAGGGCATGTACCTTGTGGTACAGGCTTCCCCCACTAGGTTTGTATTGTAGGAACCCACTAGCATCAATGTACTAGCTAATTTTGTTGAGAGAGACTGCATTTTGGCTTCAATGAATTTTTTTCCTTTGGAGACTTTTTTTTAATGCTTTTGCCCATTTCATGATGAGTGATTTATGATTGTGCCTGCCCACACTGCACTGAGTGTTTAGTAGTTGTTGACCAAAAACAGCATGACCCCCATGCCTTATTCCTCCTATTCACCCAATCTTGATCCGAGTGACATTTTTTTGTTTCCCCAGGTGAAAAAAGGCCTCAAAGAGAAATGTTTTGTTGATGTAGAAGAGGTGAAACAAAAAACAGCAGAAGAACTGTTTTGTGCAGTGAAAAAGGGGTCTTGATAGGTGCACTGCATCAAACTCTCTGTATTTGAAGGTGACTGAAGTTTTAACATGTAAGAATAAACGGGGGGGGGGAGAAAAGAATAAATACACTTTTTAATAAATAAATTACATTTTGGGGGGGATGCCCCCTCATATCTTTTGGCCATTTTTATGCCTTCTTTTGGGAAATGTTTATTCAGATCCTTTGCCCATTTTGAAATCAAATCCTTATTTATTTCTTGCTGTTGAGTTTTTTAAGTTCCTTGTATATTCTGGATATTAATCTTTGTTGCATAAATAGTTCACAAATATTTCCTCCTGTTCTACAGGCTGTCTCTTCACATTGTGATTGTTTCCTTTGCTGTGCACAAGCTTTTTAGTTTGATATAATCCCATTTCCCTATTTGTTTCTTTTGCTACTATAAAATTTTTGCTCAGATGAATGTCCTAAATGGTTTTCCTAAGTTTTCTTCTACTAGTTTTGTGATTTCAGGTTTTATTTTAGTTTTGAGTTGTGGGGTGCATGTAAAGATTTACTACATAAGTAAATTGTGTGCGGGTATAGTTTGGGCTTCTTGCAGGCCCCTTCTCCCTCTGCTAGTAGATCTGGCACCCAGTTTCTGATTGTGTGACCCTTATCCTTCCTCCCTACCTCCCTCCATTAGCAGTGTATAGCATCTGTTTTTCCCATCTTTGTACTCATGCATCTAGTGATCATGGCCCACTAATGAGTGAGAACATGTGGCCTCTGTTTCTTGTTTCTGTGTTAATTCACTTAGAATGATGGCCTCCAGCTGCAACCATGTTGCTACAAGGACACGATTTTGTTCTTCTTTATGGCTGTGTAGTAGTCCATCATGTATATGTGCCAAATTTTCTTTATCCAGTCCACTTTTGATGAGCATGTGGGTTGGTTCCATGTTTTTGCTATTGTGAATACAACTGTAATTAATACTGGTAAGGATGTCTATAATTAAAAAGTTAAAAACAAAACAGTTGTTGGGGAGGTTGCAGAGAAAATAAACACTTCTACACTGTTGGTGGGTATGTAAGCTACTTCAACCTTTGTGGAAAGCAGTGTGGTATTTTCTCAAATAACTAAAAATTTAGTTACCATACAATCTGGCCATCCTACCTCTGGGATTAGACCCAGAGGAACATAAATCACTCTACCAAAAAGATACCTTCACACATATGTTCATTGGCTTCAGGTATTAACATTCAAGTCTTTAATCCATTTTGAGTTTATTTTCATATATGGTGAGAAATAAGAGTCTAGTCTCATTCTTCTGCATATGGATTTTCAGTTTTTCTAACACTATTAAATGAAAAGACTGTTCTTTCCCCCAATGTATGTTCTTGGCTACAAAATAGTTGTCTGTAGTATGTAGATTTATTTCTAGGTTTTATATTCTATACCATTGGCCTATGTGTCTGTTTTCATACAAGTACCATTCTGTTTGGGTACCATAGCTTTGTAATATATGAGATTTGTTCTTTTTGCTCAGGATTAATTTAGCTATTTGGCGTCTATTGTGTTTCTATATACATTATAGGATTTTTTAAATATTTATTTTTTAAATGCCAAAGGTATTTTGACAAGGATTGCATGGAATTTATAGATTTCTTTGGGTAGGTCATTTTCACAATATTAATCCTTTCAATCAATAGACATGAGATGCCTTTCCATTTTTAAATGTCATTTTCAATTTTTTTCATCAATGTTTTGTAATTTTCTTTGCAGAGATCTTTTACCTTCTTAGTTAAATGTATTCTTAGGTATTTATTTGTTGTAGCTATTGTTAATGGGATTGCTTTCTTAATTTCTTTTTCTGCTTGTTTGTTATCTGTGTATAGACACACTACTGATCTTCGTACATCAATTTTATATCCTGAAACTTTACTGAATTTGTTTAGCAGTTATAAGAATTTTTTGGTACACTTTTTAGGATTTTTTATGTATAAGATTATGTCAACTGCAAAGAGGTACAATTGATTTCCCTTTTTCAGTTGAATGCTCTTTCTTTTTTTCAGCTAATTTCTCTGTCTAGGTTTTCCAGTATTATCTTGAATAAAAGTGGTAAAAGTGGGCATCCTTGTCTTATTTCAGTTTTTAGAGGAAGGGCTTTAAATTTTCCCATTCAGTACAATATTAACTGTGAGTTTGTCATATAAGGCTTTTATTGTGTTAAAGTATAATCTTTTTATACCTAATTTGCTGAGTTGTTACCATAAAGCGATGCTAAATTTTATCATATGATTTTACTGCATCTATTGAAGTGATCATATGGTTTTGTTCTTCATTCTTCTGATATGATATATCACATATGTTGATTTGCATATGTTGACCTGTCCTTATGTCCCTGTCATAAATTCACATTTTATCATGGTGCATTATCTTTTTGAAATACTATTGGATTTTATTTGCTCGTATGTATTGATAATTTTTGCATTTATGTTTATCAAGGATAGTGTCATATAGTTTTCTTTTTCTGTTGCGTTTTTGTGTTGCTTGGATGTAATGCTCTCCTCATAGAATGAGTTAGAAAGAATTCTCTTCTCTTTAACTTTTCAAAGTAGTTTAAGAAGAATTAATATTAGTTCTTTAAAAGTTGGGTAGAAATCAGTAGTGAAGCTGTGTGGTCCTGGGCTTTTTTTCATTGGAAAACTTTTCAGTACTGATTTCATCTTGCTACTCATCACTAAATCTGTTTAGGCTTTTAATTTATTCCTAATTCAATCTTAGTAGGTTGTATGTATCCAAAAATGTATCTATTTCCTCTAGGTTTTCTAATTTGTTGGCCTATATTTGTTCATAAGTCTCTAAAGATCTTTAGTATTTCTGTGGTATCATTTATAATGTCTTCTTTTTTCATTTCTAGTTTGCTTGAATCTTGTCTTATAAGCAGTAGTATGTCTAGTTAATGGTTCTTTTAGTTTGTTTATGTTTTAAAAAAATCAACCCTTATTTTATAGATCTTTTTATAGTCTCTATTTTCTTTAGTTATTCTTTTATCATTATTATTTATTTCCTTCTACCTCCGTTGGATTTGTTGTGTTTTTGCTTTTCTGGTTTCTTGTGGTGCGTCATTAGGTTGTTTATTTAAAATCTTTCTATTTTTTTGGTCTAAATGTTTATTGCTGTAAATATTCATTTCAGTACTGATTTTGCTGTATCCCATAGACTTTGTCATGCTGTGTTTTTATTTTCGTTTTTTAAAAGGTTTTTTTCATAATTTTTTAATTGATTCATTGGTCAGTTGAAATGAGCTAAATCAGTTAATGAAATCAAATTGCTAGCAAACTAATAGTATAACCAGCTTACTCCATTTTGTTTAAAATTTTCATCTTAGTTGCCTGCCTTACCTAAGAATCACTCCTCCATGCCTACCTGTGATTACTGTAACATTCCCATGACCACAGACCCCCAGCTTTGTCCCCTTTGAGCAGATCATGCTAACCATTTCCTGCTGACTGTTACAAAACTCCTTAGCCATAAATTCCATGTAATTGTATGCTTTGTTAACTCAAATCAAATGTTACACTTTGCAAAACCCTATTGTTACATTTTCATATTTTGTTCTTATATTTTGTTAATAACCTAACCAAGGTATCTCCATTGTGTAATGATTCTTCTACTTTGTCTCTATGTAACTACCTTAAACTAAATCTTGTTGGAAAAACTTCAGGGACTTTCCAGGCACCAGCTATACCTAGACCATGAAATTAATCAAAACTCCCTAACAAACAAAATTTCCCATTTTGGTTGCCATGTTGTTAGTTAAAAGTTACTATGGTCACTAAGTTGCTATGTAGCCAACACTACAAATTTTACCTATAAAAGCTTGTCACAAACTGCACTAGTTTATCAAGAGTTTTTCTGGTGTTTGCCTGCTCTTGACCCATGCATTAATAAAGGACTCTAACTAATTTGACTCAGCTTGCTGGCGAGACTTCTTCTCATTTACTCAGTCATAACAAAGCCACACAGCATTTTGTTTAATGTTCATATATTTGTTCAGTTTGAAAATTTCCTCTTGTTATCAATTTCTAGTTTTATTCTATTGTAATCTAAAAAGATACTTTATGTCGTTTTGAATTTTTAGATATTTGTTGTGGTCTTAAAAGATACTTTATATAATTTTGATTTTTAAAATGTCTGTTGAGACTTGTCTTGTGGCCTAAGATATGGTCTATCCTGGGTAATATTTTATGTACTGATGAGAGGAAGGTGTATTCTGAAGTTATCAGATGAAATAGTCTGTAAATATCTGTTAGATCCGTCTAGTTTCTGGTGCATTTTAAGTCTGATGTTTCTTTGTTGTTTTTCCATTTGGATGATTTATCTAACGCTAAGTGTAGAGTGCTGAAATTCCCAATAGTTTTTGTGCTGGTCTTATTTCTTCCTTCAACTCTAATAATATTTGCTTTATATATCTTTTTGTGCCAGTGTTAAGCTATATATATTTACAATTTATAACGTTTTGCAGAGATAATCTCTTTATATGATATATGACATTCTTTTTGTGTTTGTTGACTTAAAATCAATTCTATCTGATATGAGTATAGCTACCTGTGCTTGCTTTTGGTTTCTGATTGCATGAAGTATCTTTCCTATCCTTTAATTTTCAGTCTATGTGTGTCTTTCCAGTTGAAGTGAATTTCTTGTAGGTAGCATATACTTGGGTGTTGCTTTTTAAAAATCTGTGCAGTAAAACTACATCTTTTAATTGGGAAATCTAAAGTGTTGGCATTTAAATTGCTATTGATAGGTGAGGACTCACTCTTATCATTTGCTAACTGCTTTTTGGTTATTTTTTATATTTTTTTTCTTTCCCTGTTATTGTTTATTTTTGCAGTTTGGTGGGGGTTTCTTTTCTAGTAATGACATTTGATTTTTCTATCTTTTTCATTTGTGTATCTGCTTTACCATTGAATTTTATACTTTCATGTGTTTTCATGATGGTAGATTTTTTTTTCAGATGTAGAATACTTAAAAACATTTTTTTCTTTTTTCTTTCTTTTTTTTTTTTTTTGGCAAAAACAGATCTAGTAGTGATAAATTCCCTTGGTTTTTGCTTGTCTGGGAAAGAATTTATTCTTCTTCATTTCCAAAGGATAGATTTGTAGGGTGTAGTATTCTAGAATGACAAATTTTTCTGTTTTGGCATTTTGAATACATTGTCCCATTTTCTTCTGCCATGTAGTGTTTTTGCTATGAAATCTGTTATTAATCTATCTGATAGAGATTCATGTATATATGAATTGACCTTTTTCTCTTGCATGTTTTTATAAATCTTTCCTTGTCTTAGACTTTTGACAGTTTGACTATAATGTGCCCAGAGGAGGATATTTTTTGGTCAAATACTCATGTATTTAGGAATCTTTAGGTTGTCTATATCTGGATGTCCATATCTCTCCCAAATCTTGGGAAGTTTTCATGCTATTATTTCATTAAATAGATTCCTATGCCCTTTTCCATCTCTTCTCCTTCTGGAAATCCCAAAATAAAAATATTTGTTTACCTAATAATATCCCATATATGCCATAAGCTTTCTTCATTATTTTCTATTCTTTTCCTTTTGTCTTTTTTTTCTGATTTATTTCAAAAAACCTGTCTTCAAGTTTAGAAATTCTTTCTTATGCTTGATATAGTTTATTGCTGAGATCCTTGGTTATATTTTTTTAAATTTCACTCATTAAATTCTTTTTTTTTTTTTTTTTGAGTTGGAGTCTCACTGTGTCGCCCAGACTGGAGTTCTATGGATGCTCCCGGCCACTGCAGCCTCGACCTGCTGGGCTCCGGAGATCCTTCCACCTCAGCCTTCCAAGTAGCTGGAACTACAGGCGCGCGCTACCACACCCAGCTAATTTTTTTTTATTTGTTGTAGAGATGAGGTCTCGCCAAGTTGCCCAGGAAGGTCTCGAACTCGCGGGTTCAGGCAATCCACTCACTTCAGCCTCCCAAGTCGCGGGATTACAGGCGGAGCCACCAAGCCCGGCTTCACTCATTAAATTCTTCAGTTTCAAGATTTGTTTACTTTTATGATGTCTATCTTTTCGTTGATTATCTTGTTCATGTCATTGATTGTTTTCCTAATTTCATTGAATTGTCTGTGTTCTCTTGAATCTTGCTGAATATTCCTTAAGGCCATTACTTCTAATTCCTTTTTAGACATTTTATGGCTTTCTTTCTGAAGGGGATCTGTCACTGGATAATTCTTTTGTTCCTTTAGAGGTGTCATGTTTCCTTGTTTTCTTATATTTCTCATGTTCCTATGTTGATCTTTACTTCTGGTAGAAAAGTCACTTCTTCCAGTTTTATGGAGTAGCTTTTGTAAGGAAAAACTTTTTCCTGTAAATATGTCCAACAGGATTTGCGAATGCTGCCAATGGTGGGCCCGCACAGACCAGTTCTCAGGTCCTTGTGGGGTGCATGCAAGTGTGTGGCACCTCTGCAATTGAAGGGGACGGAGTCACCCATTGTGACGGCGGGGGGGGGCTCCTGTAAAGAACACATGGGCACCCAGTTTCTTCACTGTTGGAGGGAGCAGAGCTGCCACTGATAACTATTTTTTGAATTTTGAAAGACATCATTTAAAGAGAGAACTTGGTGTGTGGCTTCTTAATTTACAAATGGCACAGAGAGTATATTAAACAATGGGAAGTAAAGCTCCCAGATTCTATAACAGAGTAGTCTCACTTATCCCTCTGATCCTCTGTCTAGTTTTCATAGAACTTCATTGAAATATACTGATTCATAACACAAGGACACATTGACATGGTAGCCTCATGTTACAGACTCCAATTCTCAGGACTAATGAAGTCCTGTCTTAAATTTCAATGAGTTTCTTAAACTCACTATGCTTAGAATCACCTGAGAAACTTTTCAAAAGCATGATGCCTGAGCCATATCTCATCTGAACAAATGACAATTTTGTGACATTTTAACCCTGGAATATGGATTTCTTTAAAAACATTTATTTTTCCACAGCTAACTCCAATGTAATAAATATGGCTCTATGATATTTTAATGTTTCTTGACTATATACCATGTCTAAATCACTATGCTAGGTATTGTTTTGGAATACAGAGAGGAAAAAATCTTGGTATCTTCTTCAAAGAGGAGCATGAGACATGCAAAGGGGACCCAAAATACCCACAATTTATTTATAAAAATTTATATATTTATTCTCACATTTTAAAACTTCAGTCACCTTTAAAGTACTGTTTGATGCACTATACCTTTCAAGACACTTTTTCCACTGTTCAGAGCAGTTTTTGAACCCATCAATTTTGATGTCTTTTAGTTCTGCTGTTTTTTCATTTCACCTCTTTTACATTGACAAAGCATTTCTTTTTGAGAAATTTTTTCATCTGGGGAAACAAAAAAAAATTGCTCACAGCAAGATTGGGTGAATAGGATGGGTGGGGCACAGGGGTCATGCCATTTTTGTCAAAAACTGTTGAACACTCAGTGAGTTGCAGACAGGTGCACTGTCATGGTGGAAGAACCAGTCAGTCATGTGTTTGCTACAGTTTGGGATGTTTCTTCCACAAATCGTGATACAACCTTAAAACTTCCAGAAAAAAAAAACTTTGACTGCTTGATTGTCCTACAAGGGGCTTGCCTTCCAAAAGATAACTCCATTTTCTTTGTGTTCCTCTTCATAATCAATTAAGCACAATAAAAATAAAAAATTAATATGTTGTATAATAGTACTGGTTTTTGTTATCAGAGTGAAAATCAAACACGCACTCATTCTTATGGGCAAAGCAGAAGCAGTTCCCTGGAGAAGGTTAAGCTAAACTAAGTTTGTGAGACTGGGAGGCAATATGGCCTCAGGCTCAGGAATCAGACATGCTTCAATTTGAATTTGTGACCCCGTTTTGGTTAGTTTCTCCTAAGAAAAACGGGGCAAATTAGATAATGCATTAATTAATAAATGTACAGTTCTCAGACTAATTCCTGGCAGAGGGCAAGTATTTAGCAAATATTAGTGGGTAATGATTCCAAAACACAAATATTCATTCATATTC
The DNA here is from genome assembly GCA_963574415.1 of Tarsius wallacei. Lineage (NCBI taxonomy): Eukaryota > Metazoa > Chordata > Mammalia > Primates > Tarsiidae > Tarsius > Tarsius wallacei. The sequence goes on along the minus strand of CAUYQG010078338.1, from coordinate 6,257 downwards.
CATTTCTGTCATTTGCTTAAACAATTTCTTGCCTAACTATACACACAAACACACACACTCTATAGACGTCTCACCTAAATCCTATGTTAAGGACTAGGGATAAAATCAATACTATATAAAGACAGACACATCCCCTGCTGCCTTAAAGCTTACAATCTTGTAGAGAGACAGACAAAGGAGTCAATTTGTAAAAGTGATGTGATAAAAGAAGTTTTTTGTACTATGAAATTTTGTAATGGGAAATTAAAGCCAGCTGGAGTGAGCAAGGAAGACTCTTAAGAAATTAACACTTGAGCTAAATTTATTTTGTATAGATTCATAAATTTATAAAAAATGTCTTTTATTTTATTTAACTTATCCCTCTTTTGTTTCTTTTTTTTTTTTTTTTTGAGTTGGAGTCTTGCTCTGTTGCCCAGACTGGAGTGCAGTGGCTGCTCCCAGCCACTGCAGCCTCGACCTGCTGGGCGCCGGAGATCCTTTCGCCTCAGCCTTCCAAGTAGCTGGAACTACAGGCGCGCACTACCACGCCCAGCTGATTTTTTGATATATTGTAGAGATGAGGTCTCACCAAGTTGCCCAGGCGGGTCTCGAACCCTGGGCTCAGGCAATCCACTCACCTCAGCCTCCCAAGGCGTGGTATTACAGGCTGAGCCACTGAGCCCGGCTTTAACTTATCCCTCTTTATGAGAGATAAGTTTTAATCATTTTGGTGAAGAGAGGAAGAAAGGGAGCTCCAGGGAGAGGAAACAGAATATATAAAGAGTCAGGCCCAAGAACTCCTGGCAGACAAAGTATAGGTTTTGGCCAATGAGAAGCAGAGAGAAGTTTAAGATGATGTTGGAAAATAAAGCTTTTTTTCCTTTTTTTTCTTTCTTTTTTTTTTTTGAGTTGGAGTCTCACTCTGTTATCCTGGCTAGAGGGCATTGGCACGCTCATGGTCACTGCAGTCTCCACCTGCTGGGCTCAGGTGATCCTTCCGCCTCAGCCTTCCAAGTAGCTGGAACTACAAGCAAGGTGTCACCACGCCCAGCTAATTTTTTTAATATATTGTAGAGATGAGGTCTTGCCAATTTGCCTGGGCTGGTCTTGAACCCATAGACTCAGTCAATCCTCTCACCTCGGCCTCCCAAAGTGCTGAGATTATAAGTGTGAACCACTGCACCTGGGCGGAAAATAAATCTTAGGTCACACCAACCATTAGAGATTGTGTTAGGAATTTTGATCTTTCTCCTAAAAGCAATGGGAAGTTATTTAAGGGGTTTAAGCAAATAATTTAAGTCATCAGATTTGTGTTTGGTAACTATCATTCTGCCTTTATGCAGTGAGAAGAACAATTTTAGAGGATGCCAGAATAGAGTATGAGACTATGTATACACACACACACACACACACACACACACACACACACACACGCTCTTTAAACTGAACTTTATGAAAAAGAGGTATTAAAAATGACTCCTGAATTTATGATTATTATAACTGAGTAGATAGTATCACCTTTGTCTGAGACAGGAAAAAATAAAAGAACTTTATTGATTGGGAGAGAGAACCTGAGTTCAGTCTCAGATACTATGCTTTGGAGGTACCCCTGAGACATTGCCTCACGCAGTTAAATATGCCAGTTTAGTGCTTGGGGGATAAAACTGAGTAGTAGCTCTAAAGTTGAGAGCAATCTATTTATAGGTGGCTATTGAAGTGATGCGTAGAGATGAGATTACCCAATGAGAGGAATAGAGATCTAGAAATAAGCATAAATGGAGGACAACGAATTCATAGTGAGAATCATTCTGATCTGTTTCCAGGGGTGATGACTACTCAGGTGTAAGTATGGATAAAAAGGATCACAACATACTCTCCAAGATGTGCTTTTTTCCCTAGATAAGTTGGAAAAAACCCTAAAGTAAGAAGAGAGTTTAAAATGTGGGCAGAGAAGGTTATTAAAATGATGATCATGAAATCAAAGATGAGTGAGAAAAAATGTGAGGAAAGTGAGCGCTCTTGAGAGGAAAGATGTACCTATGAAGACGTGACTAATCTTTTGGCAGTTCTCAAGGCCCTAAATATCTTGCATAGACTCTAAAGCACATTGCTCAACTGGACAGTTACTCTGCTTATGATTAGAGAATTACTGGGTAAAGGAAAAAATTTTAAAGGTCAATTTGGCCAGTATCTAGGAGAATTCTGAGATAGTTTTTGTAAGTGATTTTGACATCTTAACAATCAGGCACGAAAGGATTGGCTAGTTAGCACATAAAATTCAGTCTGTAACTTTGATGTCATTTCTGGAAAAAAAAATCCATATTCTTTCCTTTTTTAAAGCTTCTCAGAAAAGTTTAGGTAACAGCAAAGCTATACATTCATGAGCAGAGAATTTTTTTTTATACAACCACTTCAATTTACTGAAGTAAGATGTCTGGGAGTAATAAATGAATGGAGAAAATGTGAACAGCCCATGGCATCAAATGAAAAATTCAGAAATAATGTTGCAATAGAGACAGCCTCTGTGAACATTGCAAAGATGGTTTAAAGTGCAGTCATGAATTTATTTTTTAGATTAAAAAAACATTAGTTGTAAACACCAACATGCCAGGTTTTGGTTTAAAGACATCTTACCCATCTGGTCGGTATGTAGGCAAGAGATCAAGAAGGTTTTTTATTTCTTTTTCTTTTTTGAAGTTGAGCTGTATGGTTTTTATTATAAATTGAACCCATTCCAATAATACCTACCAAAGGAATATGGAACTATAAATCTCAGGATAAGTTACCATACTACCAAGGAGTATAAAAAGACTCAAACCAGGTGTGGTGGCTCACTAATCCCAGAACTTCGGGAAGCTGAGGTGAGAGAATTGCCTGAGCCCAGGGGTTTGAGACCAGCACTGGCAACTTTGAGAAATTCGTCTCTATAATAAATTTCAGGGGGAAAAAAATAGCAGGGTGCAGTGGCACCTGCCTGTAGTTCCAGCTACTTGGAAAGTTGAGGCAGAAGGATCACCTGAGCCCAGCAGATCCAGGCTAAGGTGGCCATGAGCATGCCACTGCACTCCAGCCTGGGCAACAGAGTGAGACTTCAACTCAAAAAAAAAAAAAAGAAAGAAAGAAAAAAGAAAAGAAAGTAAAAAAAGACTTTGCTATGGAACTGAATAGGTGAACCAGTCTTTCACATGAATTCAGGCTCTTAAAGTAATGTCAGTACATCCTGTTGAATAATTTTGCTCTTTTGAAAATTCATTCCATGTATTGATGAACTATTAGGGCAGATTCAGCATATCAGATTATACCTTTTTCCTCCCCATGGCTTTACCTGGCTAATGGACAATTACTTTTCCCTTGAAATAGTTTAGTGTTTTGCTTATTTATTTATTTTTAGGTATGGATTTATTTAGCCTCTGCTCTTGTTTTTATTTATTTGTTTATTAACTCTGTGTCAAAGGCATAATTCTTTCCTCCGGTTTATTTCCTTTAAAACAGTAGTACTTATCACTGATTCAAATGGCAGATACAAAATTTGTTTCTTTCTACTAGCAGATGCTGTTTACAAGAATTAGCCAGAGGTAACCAACCTTGTAAGACTAAAATGGCTGTTATTTGAAAATAGTAGTGCATGTATTTGCAAATTCAAACAGGAAAAAGCCCATAATATTGAAGAGGGTAAAAGTAAAAAAATAAAATAAAATAAAAGGGAAAGGGAAAGAGAGGATGTTTCTTATATAAAATCTGTTGAGGAGGGCTTTTCAAACTGATTATAAGAAATAAACTGAATGAATGAGGCCATTTTAGCATAAGCATTTGAGCATAAATGACTATCTTCTCCAACTTTATTGATAATATTAAACAATTTAAGTAAAAAAAAAATGCTAAACATAGTATTAGAGTATGTTGGGTTATTTAAATGGCTATTGAAATCCTTTGAAGTGACCAGTTCATCTGCACTAAGCACATACATTAGATTTTGAGTTTCTTTTTTTGAATTGGAGTCTCACTTTGTTGCCCAGGCTGGAGTGCAGTGGCACGCTGCTCACCGCCATGGCAGCCTCGACTTGCTGGCCTCAGGCGATCCTTCCGCCTCAGTCTTCCAAGTAGCTGGAACCACAGGCATGTTCCACCATGCCTGACTGAGTTTTTGATTTATTGTAGAGGTGAGGTATTGCCATGTTGCTCAGGCTCGTCTGGAACCCCTGAGCTGAGGTAATCCTCTGGCCTCTACCTCCCAAATGCTGGAATTACAGGTATGAACCACCATGCCTGGCTGGACTTTGAGTTTCTTGTTTGTGCTAATGTGGATCTTTAAAAAAAAAACCAGCACCAGATTTTTATTCCTCCATACTTTCCCTTTCTTTTGTCCACCTCCTTTTCCCTCTATTTTTGTTTTTCATCTGTATTCTTAAATAATTATTTCAATTTGTTACTGATAACAGTAGTCATTATCTAAACAGGAGTCATTATTGCTCTTTTTTTTTTTAAGTGAGTGGTGGACTTTGAATCTCTTTCTTGTCTCCCCTTATCAAACTTTTTTCAGTACCCACATTTATTGTGTTTTAATGTGACCATGTATTCCCCATGATAGTTATTGAGCACAGTGTATTTTGTTTCCTTCTCCAATTTGTGGCAAAATATTCACCAGATTCATCCCTATTTCTGTACCATCATCCCTGAAATATGGTTCTCTTAACCTTGGTAGTAAGAAAATTAAAACTATTATAGCAGTTGCCAAGTGTCTTTGAGCTTTTCTGTATCTTTGTTATCTCACCGCTATCAGAATTAAACTCAGACTTGAATGATATACAATCAGTTAAACATATTTGGATGACATGTCTTTAAAATGGATTTCTGTGGTGTGAGAGCTAGCCTAGCAGTTCTAGTCCCTGGAATATAAATTCACAGGGCATTTGGCTGCTGAATTTCCTACCAATTAGCACAGTACTAAGACCTATTTGGCTAGATACTATGCTTGCAATTTTTATCATAGACCCGCATTTATTCATTTAACAAATGGTTATTGATAACCTTCTTTATACCAGGCATAGGTTCTGGGGCTACCTGCCTTAGTCAAGAGCTGATACTTCAATGAGTTAGAACACATATGAGTCAAATCTCTTTGATATCGAGACCAAAAAGGTCTAATTTGATTTAGTTTAAATACAAATAACAGGTGCTAAATTGATGCTGAAGAACATCACATAATCCAAGTTTAGAAACCATGGTTGAGTCTCATAAACAAATTCAACAAGAGGTACCAGTTACCAATAGCACGCCAAGGATGTTTTCTTCAGAGAGAAAAAGTAGATTCATATACTTATTTTTTTTAACATACCCATATCCTTGGGCTTTTGGTTTTAAGTGACAGTGTCTTAGTTAGGGCTACTATAACTAAATAACTTAGACTGGATAGTCTATAAACGACAGACATTGATTGCTTACAGTTCTGGAGCCTAGGAAGACTGAGATCAGGATGCCAACAGATTTGGTGTCTGGGCAGGGCCCACTCCTCACAGAGAGTGCTTTCCATGTGTCCTCAGATAGAGAAAGGGACAAACAAGCTTCCTTGAGCCTCTTTTATAAGGTTACTAATCCTATTGATTAAGGCTCTGTTCTGATTATTTAATCACCATCTCAAGGCTTCACTTCTTTATACTATGCATTGATAATTAGGCACCAACATACGAGTTGGGGGAACTCAACATTCAGACAACAGCAGACAGAAAAAATAACTTTTTGTTTTTGTAATATATATCTTGTTTTAAAGATTGGGTATAACTCAGGATTAGGTACACAAGTGGACATCTACAGGTAAAGTTTGGGCCTGTTTCTGGTCCCCACTTTCCCTGGTTTGAGATCAGGTACCCTTATTGATTTTGTGTCCCCCTCCCCACCGCCCATCCACCCCAGCAGTGTCCTACTAGTGCCAATCCCTTTCTTATAGTACTATGGTTAAATATTTAGGGCTCACTTATGAGTGAGAACATGTGGTACTCTGTTCTTTGTTTCTGTGATAAATCACTAAGTGTGATAGACTCTAAACCCATCCAAGTTGCTGTGAAGTCCATATGTTTGTCCTTCTTTATTGCTGTGTGATATTCCATTGTGAATATGTACCACATTTTTTTATCCAGTCCAGTTTCGATGGGCAGCATGGTTGGTTCCATGTTTATGCTATTGTGAATAGTGCTGCAATAAATATGCGTGTGCGGGTATCTTTTTTGTAGAATGATTTGCATTCCTCTTGGTATATCCCCAGTAGGGGGATTGCTGGGTCA
>CAUYQG010078332.1:0-21835 GCA_963574415.1 Tarsius wallacei | reverse complement strand
TGTGTGTTGGAATTATATGCCATGCCTGCTCTCCAGCCCTCCAGGTCTCTCACTTGATGTTGGACTATCAGCTATGATTTCTATGGTCAGGGTGCCTCATCACACAGAGCTGCTCCTTCCCACTGTCTCTTTAATTTATTTATTTGTTATTCCATGAGAGGTTGAATATAGCCAGGATTAAAATTAATGTAAAGAAGAAAAGGAACTGGATAAAAAAATGTGGTATATATACATGATAGACTATTATGCAGTCATAAAGAAGAACAAAATCATGAACTTCACAGCAACCTGGATGGACTTAGAGTCTATAATACTGAGTGATGAGTGATCATTCTCATAAACAACGGGCTGAGTATCACATGTTTTCACTCATAAGCGGACCTTGAACAATTATCATAATACTATAAGAAAAAGCAGTGGGAAACTGCCGGGAAGGGAGTGGAGAAGGGGGATTGGCAGTAGTGGGAATCTGCCTGGGGAAGGGGGAGGGCACGCCTCATCCACAAGGGTACTTGCATAATGAACATTTGTATACCTAACCCTGAATTGTATCTCACATCTTTAAAATTAAAAAATTAAGGGGAGGGGGGAGGAGGAAGGGGGAGCACACTTTATCAATAAGGGTACCTGCTCTCAAACCAGGTGAAGTGGGGACCAAAGTGAGGTTCAAACTTTACCTGTACAATGACCATTTGTATACCTACCCCTGAATTGTACCCTACATCTTTAAAATAAAAATTAAAAAAAAAGAAGGAAGAGAAATTTAGTGGCTTACATGAACAAACCCAGAGGAAGAGTAGTCACCACTATAACAAAGGACTTAGACATCATCAGGAAACTGTCTGTTTCACTTCTCTGCTTCCCTCTGCCCGTGGCTACATTCTTAAAATACAATGCCACTGCATGGTGGGTAATATGGCCTCCAACATATCCAGATATTGTAATATCCCATGTCTGGAGAAAGGAAAAGTCTTATCTCTTCCAATTTTCTTTCTTTCTTTCTTTTTTCCTTCAGAGATGGGGTCTCGCTATGTTTCCCAGGCTATCTTGGAGCTCCTATACTTAAGGGATCTTCCCATATCAGCTTCCCGAGTAGCTAGGATTTGAGGTGCACACCATTGCTCTTAGGTCCCTTTTCCAATTTAGTTGAAAAAAAATTCCAGAAATAATCTGATTGGTGAGACTTAAATCATGCATTTATTCCTTGAAATGTGGCAGGGGATGGGAGTGAGAAACTGTGAATTGTTCAGCTTGGGTCAATCATTTACCACTTGTGGCCAGGGATCAGAGCATTTTACAAGAAGGGAGAATATGGTAGGAAGAATGATTTACCACCAGGCAATCATTGTGAGCTAGGAGGCAGTTTTGATTTGTGTTGATGATTGCATATAATGAAACTTGTGAAGAATTTGAGATAATGAAATAAATATGACAGTGAATGAGGCATCTGGGATGTGGTAGCAGATAAGCAGGGATTTGCTGGAAGCAAGGTTTGCTAATTTCCGGGTGGCATTGGGCAACAGGAATGTTTCTGTATGTACAAAATGAAAATATTTTTCCTGTAATGTAAAACTTCTGGAAGCTCTTTCTGTAGAGATTTACAGACAGGGTTGTTACATACTTGTCGGAAATAGCTAGGAAGACATAGGTCTGCAGAAAGCAGAGATAGATGTCCCAAGGTGTACTTTATTCCTTCATGTTTTCACAAATGAAGAGTCGTCTGGACAAATGTTTACCGAGGAACCACTGAAGTTCCTGATAAGGTTTTATAAGGATATTGCAAAGGTCCCAGTTAAAAGCATGGCACCAGCCTAAGTCTATTGAAAGAAATTCCAAGATTCAAGGGCCCCAAGTAACATTGACTCCAGTTATGTCCGCTGTCCCTCCAAACTGCCCTCAAAACTTGGTGAGAATGTACTACAACTTATAATCAGGTAACAATAAATTCCTGTGTGGAAGAAGGCATACCTGCAATGCTAGAAGTGAGGCCCCAAAACAAATATATGTTCTGTAAAAACTCCAAGTTCATACTGGGCAGACATTGAGCAGATAGTGAATTCTGTGCTGTACCTTACTGGACCCATGAAAACATCCACAACCATTGGGTTATGAGTTGGGAGGGAGAGAATTTACATACAGGCTTTCAAGAGCATCTTGAGGTATATTTTGAGTTGTCTTTGAGATTCGCTTTATCTGGATTCAGTTCTTACCTTCATCACTTACCAGTAGGTGACCTGGGGCTAGATAAACCTTGTGAACCACAGGGATAATAAAAGGAACTGTTTTGTTGATATGTGGTGAGGATTCCATGAAATAACGCACAGAGAGTTTTAACCCAGTGTCTGGCCCTGTTTCTAATACCATAAGCACAGTTTCCAGTTTTGGTAAATGTGAGACCATTCTTCTGCTAGCAGTCAAAGTGATCTAAAATTCAAATCTGAGATTATCATTCTTCTACTTAAAACCCTCCCATGATCTCCCATTGCAATTAGAATAAGATTCCAACTCCTTATCAAGGCTTTATATGTTTTGGTTCTTGTCTTACTTTGCAGCCTAATCTTCTATCCTTTTTTTGTCATTTATTTTTCTTATTGCTTCCTTTATATTCCACAAATATCCCAGGAGTTTCTGAAGCCATGAAAACATCCTAACACTTGCACACAGGATCTTATCCTCTACCTTCCTCCATCATTGGTCATTCTGGAGATGGTTGACTACATCCCTTTTCCTATGAATTTGCTGTTTGTTGGTGCTCCACTCCAGCCCTAACTACAACTACTCAGTTGCTATTAGGCCACATTTTTCTTTCTAATGGTTTCCATGGAATTTCTTCATAGACAAATTACCTCATTCATGACCTGATTCTGAGTCTCCTAAGTCTCCCAGGTGTTTATCTTGTCCAGCTCCTCACGGAAGTTTCTCCTCAGACTGAGAACTGAACCAGATGTAAAATGAACACCTTTGGCACTTGACTCTCAAGGGGCCTCACAAAGAATGTTTAATTAGAGCTGCAGTATCTATCCCATTCTGAATACTTGATAATTCTCATTGTTGAATGTACTCCACACTTTCCCACATAAAATCCTTCACAAAGCCTCCACAGTTGAAATATTTACCTGGCATAATTGATAGGCATCTTGACCAGTCGTCTTGATCACTTGCAAAGACCTGGATGACCTCCATGGATCAATGAATTCATCATTTTCTCTAAAAAACAAAACAAAACAAAAACAAAAAAACCAAAACTCTTTTCATCTCATTGTCTAGGGGGATGTGGCTCAGAAAAATTGGTCTTTATAATTCATAGGAAAAAACCTAGTTCCTACAGAATTTCATGTGTTTCATGGCATCTGTCCTGATAAATCTGAGTCACAAAAATAGGGTCATTGACTGTGGGGCACTTATAGGATCTTGTTATGAGATTAGAATTTCTAATTTCTCCCTTTTGTCTATCAGTGTGGACAAATGTCCTTGGCTGGATTTCTGGAGAAACAAGGATTCAAGTGCAAAAAGTATATGTGGGAGGTAATTCCACGAAATATCAGTAAAGAATGGGACTATGAAACAGGGATGGCAAGGAAGCATATAGAGACTATGTTGATGAGCAGATCACTACCGTGCACAACTGAGGCCCTTTCCTGCTGGGGAACTTTGGGAGGTAGTATGGAAGTTGCCTCATAGGTATTCTACTCAAGGGTCTATGGACCTAGCTATTTATTAACTCCAGGTATTGCTTGAGTACTGCTGGGGAGGTGTTACCTCCCTGGCATGTCCAGCTTTCTGGGAAGTTTAGATAACAAGAGAAAGCTCTCAGTCAAAGAGTCAAAGGTGTTTGTGGCTGGTAGCTGTCAGATTGGTGTGTGTAGAAATGGTGAGAACAAAGGGAATACGAGGGAAAGGATACAAACATCATCTGCTACAACACAGTAGGAAGTCATTGCCCTCTTCCTGGTCATCATCATCTGTGTCTATAACCAGCAGGAAACGTATAAACCATGAGAGAAAGTCTTCCTCTGCCTGTTACTTAAGACCAGAGCTCAACTTTGATACCCTTCGAATCTACCCAAATTTGGATGCTTTGTATGACTGCCTCTGACACAATTGTGAGACAGAATCTGTAATATCTGGGATTGATTTCTTCCCTCACTGGTGATGTCATCCTTTACTTTTCTTCTGGTATTCACGCCAACTGCAGTCTGGCAGAGCTAAATTCATACTCTTGGCCAGAATGATAACCATCTATTATGGCCCTAGTGGAATGCAGTCTTTTTAAAAAAGAATCAATTCCCTTGAATGGTTAAATCAACAGCTCTTCTAGTGAGCATGAACAGACCTACATTTCTCAGATTTTTTTCTAATTATAAATCTACCCCTATAAAAGTTTTTTCTTCTTCAAGAGTTGGAGATCCTATTTAGCAAAGTTTTTTTGTTGTTGTTGTTCTGAAATAACCTGAGCTAGAAAAAGTAGGTACACTTGAATTGTGTGTGTGTATGTGTGTGTGCACTGGAGGGGAGAGATAGAGCGAGAGCAAGGGTGAGAGAGAGACCAAAAGGCCAATGGGAAAGCCAACAAAACACACGATTTTTTCTTTTACAACCAAAGAAAGAAGGTCGAAGAGAAACAGTGAAACCTTTCCCTTTCTGAAAGTTCTGATTGAAACTTTAATTCTAAAATAGTCTTTCACTTGAAAGATTGAACTGCACCATCTTTCCTTATAAATGGCAAGGCAAGACACATTTTTATGTGTTGTTTTATGGGTTTTCTTCGCATCTTTAATGTCTAACCATTTTATAGTGCTTGGCTTTGCAGGGCCCTTGAGATAACCTCCTGAGCAATACTGGCTCTTTTATTTGTAACACAGGAATAGTTAAGAAAGTGCCTGCACACCAATGACAAATTATTGCAATCTTAACTAGAAATAAGGTATTAAAGATTGCTCAGACTAAAAAACTTAAAGGAAGGTTGGAGTACAGGGAGGGAGAAAAATCTTCCAAATAGAATAATGAAGTTAACTGGTACAAATAAATGTACTTTACAAACCATACTTGAAGATTAATTGCATTTTGCTAACCACAAAGTTCTTTTTTTCCTACCAGTTTGATGGCAGTTTTAAAAACAACAACAAAAAAACAAATCTCTTTATTCTGAAAGTTCGGAGTACATCCTTAAAAGTGTACATTTGAGAAGTCACAACCCCATTGTAGGAGTTTTTTAATCTATCGAGCCATTTATTTATTTGGTGTAAAACCTATTATCAGTGAGATGTGATTGTTTGCAGATCATGAAAACATGTGTTTTACTTTTAATCTTTTCTTGCATGTTAACTGTAAGTTTTGGTATTGTGAAAATCTATTTATTTCTAGTTTTTAATGATGAATTGAGTTAAAAGTATTCTGAGGTTTAATTTAACAAATTATCTTAAACATTCAATTTTTTCCCCTTCTCAATCTTATTCCAATAATTATGTAAGGTAACTTAAAATGGTGGTGAAGAACATAGGATTTGACTTCAAATGGATTTTGGTCTAAGTCCTGGCTCTGGCCACTACTAATTGTGTGAGCTGAGATAAGATAATTACTTCACTTCATTCAGACCTGGTTTTCTCACTTAAAAAAGGAAAATATATTTATAATGTTTAGTTTATAAGTTAAAATTATTGTGAGCATTCAATGATATAATTATATAATTAAGTCATATAATATAGTAATATGACATAATTAATATAACACTATATAAAGTTTTAGAAATTGAATCATTCAAGATGTTAGAAACCATGTAACAGCAAAAACATTTTATATCAGTGTATTTGGTCAGATGTCAAAGTAGATGATGTATTTCCTTAGCACAAGAAGCAAATGAGGAAAATTAGTATAAAGGAGATAGCCCAGTCTCTGATTCTGGGCTTGGTATTCAAATGCTATTTACATGTTTAGCGGTTGGAGTGCTTGAAGAAAAAGTGATTTTCACTGAGATGCTTTGGCCTGTTATAGGGGTTTCTAGGCAGCACAGAGCTCTCTTGGCAAGAATATTCTGACTCAAATATTGTATACGTAAGATAGTAAAGGAAATGTTTAAAATATGCCTATAAAAGTTGAAACCTTTAGTGTTTTAAAATCCTCTCTTGGGTTTTCTTTCTTTTTTTTTTTTTTCATCAGAATCACTTTCTTACCCTGGCAAGGAGATGGAGAGGGAGTAGGAGAAACATTCAAAAGGCTTCACAGTGCTTTGCTTCTTAGGTCATAGGTACATGACTATGGTTGGCTCAGACTTCACCTCTGAGTCTTATCTGTTAGCAAAGATCTATTTCCATGTAATAGAAATTTAGGAGGAACATAGAATTTTTGTGAGAAGAGTTTACAGTAGTATTAATATAGATACAATGGTATCTAATCTTTTGTTTTTCCCAAAACAATTCTTGAGAAATATCCCAAGAGGATCCTCTCTGTTTTCTCCCTCTGATAAAATACATTTAGTGTGGTCAGATAAACCTCTTTCTTGAAGCTTTATCAATATATATCAGTACATCAAAGTTCTGAGGAGTCCTGAAATAAAGAAAATGATATGATTCACTTTCTTTAACTCAATATTTCCTAAACTTCGGTGCCCATGGCATCTTTTTATTCCAGCATTAGCTAACATGCATGGAATTAGTGTTCTATGCAGCAGATTTCAGGCTACTCTGGGTTAATTCATTATGCTTCCCAGTGCCGTTCAAGTGGTGATAGGAAAGATCCATGACCTTTTTGGCCCTGTGTCCATTAGCCCTGGTCTAGGTGCCCTGGGCACATCTGCATATGCAGTTCTAGGGAACTAGGGATGAGCCTACCATTTACAAGTCACAACATTTAGATTCAGGCCACTGTGGTCCCAGAGCATTAGCATGTGTATGGAATGCAAACAAATGGGAGATTATGGCCCTCTCCTGGACTGGGGGTATCAGTGTAAACTGAGTCTTTGTAAAGAGGAGACTGAGAGGAGCCTAATAGAGTTCATATCTTTGTCCCTCAGCTACTTCTTCTACCAAGGTTAAAAAAAATTAGCACCACTGATTTTTCCATCTCTAAAATGCATTTCAACATAAGAAAGAAAAGGCAATAATTAAAAATGAGAGATTTAAGATAGACACGTAGGGCCTCATAAAACTGAAAAGCTTCTGCAAAGTCAAAGAAACCATCAAGAGAGCAGGAAGACAGCCCACAGTCTGGGAAAAAATATTTGCCTACTCTATGTCTGACAAAGGGCTAACATCTAAGATCTACAAGGAACTCAAACATGCTGAAAAGAAAAAAGCAACAGCACCATTACAAAGTGAGCAAAAGATATGAATAGATACTTCTCAAAAGAAGACATATGAGCAGCCAACAGATACATGAAAAAATGCTCAGTCTCACTAATGATCAAAGAAATGCAAATTAAAACCACACTGAGATACCACCTAATTCCAGTCATGATGGCCATCACCAATAACTCAAAAAACAACAGATGCTGGAGAAGTGGGGAAAAGGGAACACTTCTACACTGTTGGTGGGAGTGTAAACTAGTACAACCTCTGTGGAAAACAGTTTGGCGATTCCTAAAAGATCTAAAAATCAACCTTCCATATGACCCCGCAATCCCCCTACTGGGAATATACCTGGAGGAATTCTAATCACTCTATGAAAAAGATACTGCACATGCATGTTTATTGCAGCATTGTTCACAATAGCAAAAACATGGAACCAGCTGTGCTGCCCATTGAAAGAGGACTGGATAAAAATAATGTGGTACATATACACAATGGAATATTATGCAGCCACAAATAAGGGCAAAATTATGAACTTCAGAGCAACTTGGATGGACTTAGAGTCTATAATACTGAGTGATCTATCACAGAAACAAAGAACTGAGTGCCACATGCTCTCACTCATAAGCAGACCTTGAACAATTATCATAATACTATAAGAAAAGGATTGGTAGTAGTGGAAAACTGCTGGGGCGGTGGAGGGGGTGGTGGTGGTGGTGGCAGGATTGGCAGTAGTGGGAATCTGCCAGGGGAGAGGAGCACACCTCATCAACAAGGGTACCTGCATAATGAACATTTGTATACCTAATCCTGAATTGTACTCCACATCTTTAAAATAAAAAATAAATAAAATTAGACATATAGACTATGCAATAGAAATAAGCTTAGAAGATTTTTAAACAGGGGTACCAAGATAACTTAATGGGAAAAAACAACCTTTTTTGGCCAGTTTCTACTAAAACTAAACATTAGTGATTCAGTGATTCCATTTCAAGTATATATGTACAAGGGAATTAAGTACATACATCCACATAAAAGACACTCTAAAAATATTCAGAATAGTTTTCTCCATACTAGTCCAAAGCTGGAATAATCCTAATACCAGTTAATAGAAAACTAAATAATTAAATTGTAGAATATTCATAAAATGGAGTACCACAACATCAGATTTCAAGTAAGCAACAATTCTTTTTGTACTTTGTTATGCGTTTGTGGTGTTGGAATGCCTTGCTGCTATTGGTGTCGCCCTGTTCCATCACTAGTTGTGGGGATTAACTACTATGAAAAGAATACAAACGTTATTCTTACTTTTTTTTTCTACTAGTGTAATGATTTAAATATACTGGCTTTAGATCACATATCTTTTCTAAATGATTTTGTGCGGCAACTGTAGAAATACACAGCTCTTCTCTGTGGGGGATGAAAAAGTCTCTTTTGAGAAGCTGAGTAATTTACATGCAGGATTCTGGGCTTGCTTATTCTATAATTCCCTTTACATGTTATGCAGCATAAAATTAACATTGACTCAGAGTCTTGTGGAGTCCATGTAGATACCTCACACTGAGATGAACTGAATATACAACTAGTAAATTGATGTATCTGAGAGGTAGAGTATATAAACCATCAAACCAGATTTTAAATACACGTGCTTTTTGCTATTAATGGAGCATTTCAGGGTAGGGTTTAGACTACAATATAACCAGCATACATTATCCAAGATACAGGTGCAAAAATAGTTAGTTATAATGACAATATATTTGCTTTGTAATCAGATTGGATCATCATCAATAGAGGAATGGTTGAACAAATTATGATAAATCTATTTGTGAATATTAAGTAGGTATAAAAATGAATAACCTGTATATTGCATGTAGGTATGAAAACATCTCCAAATTATACAATTAAATGGCAAAACATGCTAGAACACAGCTGTGGATCCCATATATGCAAAGAAAGTACCTCTGAGCATATCTGCTATAGCATTATATCTAGGTAAAAGGATGTTGAAGTCTAATTCTGTGGCAGGAGATTGTTTTATAATGTGCAATAAATAAAATATAATAAAATAATAATACATATTTATTGTATAATAAAATAATATTAAAAAGTAAGTTTGCCTTGTTTTTACTCATTTGACTCTCTTCATGCTCAACTCAGTTATATTTACAAATCTATTTCATATGCACATGGGAAAATGGTCAGGAGGTAAGCTCAGTCGCTTTTCACCTTCCATGGTAAATCCCAGAAGGTTCGTTCTTCTTGTATTTGGCCAGTTGGAAAATTTTGGCTCTCTGTTCCAATGGTGCTCTCATCAACATAGCAGGATTTTTCATTCAAAAGTTCAAGGTGATTGCTTCATACAGAATTTCCAAAGATGATGCATAACAAAGTCCCCTGTTGTTCTGAAAAAAAAAAGAAAGTAATTCTGTTTAGTTCGTGAATCCAAAGTCAAGCTTCTTGTGAGACTCCAGGGACTGCCTGCCATTGAGTCAGCTGCCTCTTTGACTCCCTGACTCAATCTGCCAATCCACTGGCTCTCTAAACCCACCTGCTCTCCTCTGATTGGCTATACTGGAGGACCCTTTCTTTGAATAATGCTAACAGCATAATATTAATCACAGAGGAAATTAAGCAGATAAATGATTGTGTGATCAAGATTAAGAAACACGAGAGAAACTGTTCAAATATTTGAGTGTTTCAAGATGATTCTCAAGCAGAAATTAGAAAAATTTTCTGAAGATTTGTCTCCAAGGGCTTTTGGAGCCTGGGTAAATGTACTTTTTTTTTCTCATCTAACTTCTTAGATTGAAAACTATTCCTAACCCTGAGTGGAGCAGTTGTGATATCTCCTTTCTTTATGGGAATTACCTGAGCTAAGATGTGCTAATTTATTTACTGTCAGCTCCAAGATAACAGCCAAGAGCATAATAATGTCCTCCCTAAATTCTCTGATTTTTGATTCTTTTCATCAGTGCCTTGAGCTCCTTTCTTCTCCCTTCCCTCTCTTCATGACTTTCTAACATACTTATTTTATTTCTGATTCCTCTCATTTCACTTTTGGTTTTACTGCCTTAGAGCTTTTCTGCAATTCTACCTCAACCAGGATGAATAGTTTACATCTTTTCCCTAAGATGTTCTGGCTGGCTTCTCAGATGTGCCTCCCTTCCTTTTCCTTTGGGATACTGAGCATTAAATTAAATTGAAAACTGAATTTATTAAAGCTCTGATTCTATGTAAACCATCCAATTCAATTCTCACAACACTGCAAAGTGGGCACTGTTATCCCCATGATGTAGATGAGAAATATCACTTAAAGCTCACATAGATGGAAAATAGCAAATCTGGAACAGGACTCCACATACGGGTGTCTCCAATGAGCTCTGTTATTTCTCTGCTGCTTCTCCTTGCCCTTTGGCATGCAGCCTGCATTTCATTAGGGTCTGGAAAGGTTGGGGGAGTCCAACAGAGTGGGTAAGGACACAAGTGCAGATTTCTGATTGTTGTAGATTAAAATTTCCTTTATGACAAAATTATGAACTTCACAGCAACTTGGATGGACTTCGAGCCTATAATACTGAGTTATCTATCACAGAAACAAAGAACTTAGTATCATGTGTTCTCCCTCATAAGTGGACCTTGAACAATTATCATAATACTATAAGAAAAGGATTGGCAGTAACAGGAAACTGCCCAGGGTGGGGGAGGTGGGATTGGCAGCAGTGGGAATCTGCTGGGGGTGGGGGTGGGGCACACTTCATCAACAAGGGTACCTGCATGATGAACATTTGTTTGCCTAATCCTGAATTATACTCCACATCTTTAAAATTAAAAAATAAAATAAAATAGAATCTCCTTTATACCCTGAACTCTAGAGAGTTGCTTTTTTTTGGCAGTTAAAAAAGATCACAGAGTTTATATCAGATAATTTATAGATCTATTTTGCTCGGTATAAGTTTATGAGTTATCAGTGTTAATATTAAACTATAAAATAGTATCTTTACAAAATGCCTATACTGTAATAAGAAATCTATTCGGTGGGATTTGTTTTCATAAGTGGAACACTTGCCACTTGCTTCATATGCATTTATGCAGCCAAGAAGAAAGTCAAAACTGACTATATAACATACAGTACATTTGCATTGATAGACTTCTAATTCCTTCACAATAGAAGATGGAATTATTGCTTCTATAAATATATTCATTGCTGGCAATATGCATACCATGATTTCCAATGTCAACATAGCACAATAAACAAAGGAAACCCAAATCAATAGGATATTTCACACAAACACACACACACACAAACACACATCACAACACTGTAAAACTCCATTCTAATCTAGCAACTGCACAATCATTTGTTTATAGATTTCTAGTTTAACATTTTCTTTTATTCTATAAATTTATAATTAAAAATTAAATTATTTACTAATTTGTGCATCATTAATAGATCCAAATAGTTCAGACATGTTTTCCATTTCTGTTTTTGATCTTAGTTGCCTATATTAGACTATTTTTGCTGTACAAATATGGTCTTATAGCTGTTAACTAAAAATCTCAAGGCATAGTGCTGTTAGCACTGAGCATTTCATCCCAACGTTAAAGCAGGTGATCCAGCCACTTGGTTGACATGTGACAGAGAAAATAACTGGTTGCATTTCTAACCCCCAACCGGCTGATTTTACATCACGTTACCACAATCTTAGACCTCTACTGCTTCCATTGTAAAGATTTGAAGTGTAGTCCTCAGTAGCTTTTCTTTTTTGGTCACTTTACCTAGCATGCATTTTCCATATGATTAACAAAATCTATATATTGTTTATTATGGCTCTCACAGAGGTAAAAACTCACATCTTAACAAAAACAAAAAGAATAGCACATAGACAGTTATTTAAATTATGTATTTGAATACATAATTTATATAATTGGAGAATGTGTTGATGAGGGTAAAAGGAGTGTATTTTAACTAACCATAGCATTTTACTATCAAGTTTACATTGCAGACATTCATGTTTTCCACTATCACATTCTGAGCAATTGCTATGGGCTTGTTATTATGCATGATGTCCTTTGTTTGATTCTCAGGGATCTTTTCCTTTGAGCAGGAGCCTATTAATTTCCCTCATATAGGGGTGTTAATATCTAAAAATAAACCTTTCATGTTATGCTTCTGGAATTGCTTATTGAAAATTTTGAAATATAGATTACTGAATGGTGATGTTTCAAGCATCAGCCACAGTAAATATGGAAATTTTAGTTTTATTTTTAAAATATTTTTCTGAAAATCTCGGAACAGTCTTAAGGAAGAAACCTGCTGTGTAATAAAGTGACTAGCGTTGGCTTTTGTTGCACTAGTTGTTTCTACAGCAAGGTTTTGCTGTAATCTGAGGTTGGGATTTTCTCTGTGGTTCATGGAATCTCTAGAGCTAGTCAGATGGGCTGTGTTTGGAGGTAGCCAAAGGAAGGGGATATTTTTCACATGTTGCTGGCTCTGAAATCACACAACACAGACTCACCTCTGGCTTTGGCAATCCCTTGCCTGGGCTCCCTTTCCTGTTGCTTTGCATTGGAGGTGATGGTGTGAACTCAGGATGAGCCCTGAGAGCCCCCGTGCACAATGTTGCAAACCTAAAGAGTAAAAGAAGAAGACTCCAAGCAATAATCTCCTCTATTCTGGCCTCAAATAATGAATTAAATGTTTGTGTATCATGTATGCTTTATCGTTTTATAGGTATTGTGCACAATTTATCATTTGACATTATTAGTGTTGAATCCTTCATAATGTTAACTTTCAAAATGATTTTTTTACTTCTCTCTTAAAGGAGTATTCTCAATGTTGACTTTACAAGCTGAGGAAGTTTATTGTTTGCAGTGTCTGAAAGTATTGTTGCCACAACGCAGTGTACTGCCAACCAAGAATTCAGGTAATTGAGTTTTGTTTCTCACCAAGACTGGGAGTTTCGGCTGTTCAGTTAACCAACAATAGGAGGAGTTTCTCAGTCTTCATGGATGAATCAGATGAACTAGTGATGAATTAAAAGACAATAGAGGCAAGAGTATTGAACAGTTATCTTGAGACTCAGTTGAAGTCTAGAATATAAGGCCAGCATGGGAAATTATGCACTAGTTATAAAGTGTGAGAAGGTAGCTCAGGGAATCATGTGGAGCTTTAAAACCTGACATAATGACTTAGACAAGAGTGGTGACTACTACATATATTGTTAGATTTAGGATGGGCATGGTTTTTCTAATCAGAGCACTGCTCAAAACAGGGAACAGCATTCATGGCCAGGAGGTGGGCAAAGATTGACCACAAAAACCTACCTGAATTATTAATGGATATTATGACCTAGGCTACCAGTTTTTTAAACATTTATTCTTATTATATGGATATATTTTAAAATTAAATCATAATATGATGTCATTAAATAAAATTCAAACAAGAAAAATTCAAAACAATCTAATTCCCCATTACTCTCAATTTATTGATGCTATATTGTCTCCATATCCTCTACTCGTTTGTTGAACTTCACCTTGGTCCCTAATGCCATAACTGTGTACTTATTTTTATAATTATCAATGCCTTTATAATTACTGTGGGCACTTGTATATGCTCACACACATACCTATGCAGAACCAATGATCTTAATTACATTTACTGAAAAGAAAAAAAAAGGAGAGAAAGCTATTAAACAGAAGTTCTCTTAACTTCTTATACCTGGTCCAACACTCTGAATCTTCCCTTCTATGTAGACTAGATAATGTCCCTGCTCCAACACATATCCTTTTGATTTAGATTTAATCCTCTCCCCACTTTTCAAGTAATTCACTCCTGGAATTTTCCTCCTGCTTTCTCATCCGAAACTCTTCTCAAATGAATCACCCTCACCAGCACAAAAATACTCTAGCTCAAAAAAGATAATAAAAAATAGTAACACAGTTAACTTAGAATATCAATGGTATGATGGTGATCAGGAAGTTAGCTTTTAAATATCTTAATATGGATTTGAGGCAGTAATGAAGAGACATTTATGGAGAAGATCTAGGTGCTGGGATAACTAGAGGTCATTAAAGAGATCTTGTTTCTTGTATTCCAGAGAGAACACTTCTCTGTATGGCAATGAGAAACTACAGTGCTATCAGTGAGTTTGTTCTTCTTGGACTGTCTACTGACCCCTACGTTCAGGCTATACTCTTTGTCCTGTTCCTTCTGATTTACCTCCTCACTCTGATGGGAAATTTCTTGATGCTGCTGCTGATTGGAACTGATTCTCACCTCCACACACCCATGTACTTCTTTTTGAGACAGTTGTCCTTCCTGGACCTTTGCCATTCATCTGTCACAGTTCCTAAGATGCTGGAGAATCTACTTTCTGAAAGCAAAGTCATCTTTGTAGAGAGCTGCTTTATTCAGGCCTTTTTGGTGTTTGCCACTGGTGGCACTGAGGCTTGTCTGTTGGCTGCAATGGCCTATGACCGCTATGCTGCCATCAGTTCCCCTCTGCTCTATGGTCAGGTGATGAGTAACCCACTCTGTGTTGGGCTGGTGTGGGGCTCCTGGGGCCTGGCCTTTGTTGACGCTCTCATCAATATCCTTCTGGCTGTTAATTTAGACTTTTGTGAGGGCCATACTATTCCCCACTTCAGCTGCGAGCTGTCTTCTCTCTTCCCTCTGTCTTGCTCTGATACCTCTGCCAACTTCACACTCCTGCTCTGCTCCTCTGTCTTGCATTTCTTTGGAACCTTCCTTATGGTTGTTTCCTCCTATGCCCGCATTGTCTCCACCATCCTGAGCATCAACTCCACCTCAGGCAGAAGCAAGGCCTTCTCCACCTGCTCTTCCCATCTCACTACTGTGGTCTTGTTCTATGGTTCAGGTTTCACCAGCTATCTTTTGCCAACTTCAGGTTCCCCTCTGGAAATGGTCATTTCCTTGCCATACAGTGTGATCATACCCATGCTGAATCCCCTCATCTATAGCCTGAAGAACAAGGAGGTGAAGGCAGCTATGGAAAGAATGCTCAGAAAATATTTTCATCCTCTCATGTAGTAGACACAAAGTCATGATGAAAGGAAATATGCTACATGGTCAGAAAATAAACTTTAAGTTTCTTGATTGCCCATGATGAAAGATGCCACAGGTGGCATTTTCCTCCTTAGAATGCTTGTAAAGAAAACTGAGAATTTATAGGATGATAGAGATTCAGACTTATTCAGAGAAGAAGAAATAATAAGATATCTCTCTTTTCCAGGGATCATTTTATAAAAATATTGATTTGTTATTCATAGCTACATGAACATCTATTGCTATGTTGCTAATGACTCCTTTGTACTTCTTCTAATAATTACACCTTAAATCTTATGAAAATAGATCAGTTTAAATTCACATGGCCATCAAGGGTGGTGATTCTGTAACCTGGATTAGACTAACCATTCTACTCCTGTCCCTTGCTGCTGTATTAGTGCAAGGAGTTAAGCCAAGACCCGAGCAAAGCTATTTACAATGTTTTTCTAGGAAGTTTGAATATTGAGCAAACAAACAAAAATAAAGAAAGCATTGGAGACAAAGTCAGTCTGACTTCAGTGCCTAAAGAGACTGTGAACCCTGTTTCCTACCCATGGCAATTGTCCTTCCTGGTGTCATATTTTTAATACAAATTGTAATAATAGCAAATTTGTTTTATTTCTTAACTTGTGTCAAGAAGTGTACTAAATTTCTTTGGTAGTAAGACACCCTCTGAATCCCTGGAACCTGTGAATATGCTGTGTTACATGCCAAAAAGTATTGGGCAGATATAATTAAGGTTATAGACCTTAAAACAGAAAATGGATCCTGGATTATCCAGGTAGGCCCAATCTAATCACATGAATCCTTAAAAGCAGTGAACCTTCTCTAGTTGTAGGAAGGAAAGATGAGGCAGAGTGTAGGTTAGAGATAATATAATCATAAGAAGGACTTAGTTCTCCATTGCTGACTTTCTTCATGGAGAAGGCCAGGAGCCAGGGATTGTGAGTGGCCTCTAGAACCTGAGAACAACATGTAGCCAACAGTCAGCAAAGAAACAGGAACTTCTGTATATGGAATTTATGGAAGCAAATTTTGCCAACAACCAGAATGTACCTAGAAGTGGTCTCTCTTCATATCTTCCCGATAAGGCCTGTAAACATCTTGATTTTGAACTCCTGCAACTCAGAGCAGCAAAACCAGTTGAGTCTACTCAGTATTTTGACCTACAGAACTGAGGGATAATATACTTGTGCCATTTTGTAGCTGAAAACTTCCAGGGGAGGGAGAGGGGAACATATAACATCAATAAGGGTACATGATATCAAACCAGGCAAAGTGAGGACCAATTGGAGGCCCAAACTTTACCTGTATGATGACCACCTATCATACCTGTATGATACCTAATCCTGAATTGTACTACATATACATATATGTAGTAATATGTATATATATATTACTTTGCCTTTTATTATTCTACTTAATCATCTCAAGTATATGAGACAAGTTTTTTCACTAGTTTTCCTTTACTGGTAAGAAAACGAGACAGTATATTTTTATACTTGTCCAGCGATTCACAGCAAGGAAGTGGTAGAGCTGAAATGTAACCCAGACAGTCTGAACTCAGTCCATGCTCTTGGCCATTGAATTGCCCCCTTCATTAAATCTATGAGCCTCCCACATTCTTTCCATAATTTTCTGTGATCAGAATTCATTGCTTACTGAAATATCTGTAAAACTTATAATAGCCTGTAATAGCTTGCTTGACATGAGTAACTCCATTTTGTTAAAAATCTTCCATCTTAGTTGCCAGGTCACCCAGGTGCAGCCCCCTTGTGTGTGACCGTTGCAACCTTCCCATACCCACAAGCCCACATCCTTGTTCCACCCCCTCGTTCCCTGGCATTTGGAAACTCCCTAGCCACAAGTTCCTTGTTCTAATTATACCTTTGCTTAACTGAAATCAGATGTTGTGCCAGGTAATTGTTCCCTTTTTGTTTTTAGTTTCCTGTTGCTATGCAGCCCACTTGTGGTTTTTGACCTTGTAAACCCCTGGCTTGCTGCATTCAGGGTCGAGAGTTTTTCAGGCATGAGTCCCCTCTCGACTGCTGGCTATTAAAGGACTCAAAAAATTCGACTCTCAGTGTGTGGCGACTCCTTTCTTGCACTCCAGCTATAACATTACAACGAAAGAATGGTAACTGGTACTAAATAGAAATCAAAGGTGAGTTGCAGGCAATAGAAATTCAGGGAAATGCAATGTGTTTATGATTAGATATTGGGATAAGAGTTGGGAAAATACAGTAATTACTATGCTACATTTCATCTTTTATTTTGTGAACTATCCTGGTTTTTTTTAATTCCAAAATTCCTTTTCTCCCTATAATCAGTTTATTCACAGTCTGTTTCTCTCACTTACAAAGAAACCTAATCGATTTTGAAATTGAAGCTAGAGTTTGGTTTGTAGGCAACAACTCTCAGGGAAGTGAGGACACATGGAATTAGTTACTGTGCTATGACAAACAAAAAGAAGTGAGTTGTCCATTTTTACTGGTCATGAAATGCAATTGCCACTCATATTAAGACTCATGATTGCCTGAGACCTGAAACATTGGTCTAAATTTCTGAAGTTGCTGAAACATTGGCCTAAATTTCTGAAGTTGCTGAAATTAAGCAAATAAAAGAGAATGAGGGATGCTAAGACCACAGGGTTTTCTGTTTTCAGAAAGACAATTATTTAATTTCTTGGTTCTTGACCTTTCAGTACAGAATGAACTTCAGGGCTTTTATTTTCCTCTGCTGAAGGAATATCTGTCATTCTATAAGTGTAGAGCAGAGGTTATACAAAGCTAACACCGAGATGGATTTAGTGACCATCACTAGTTGAATTCACTATCACACCAGGTTGCTTATAGGAGAATTTGATGCTGATCAGGGAAATATACCATCTCAACAGTTGAAATAGTGATATCTTGGAGAATTTGGAGAACCGGAGAATCATGAACCTCCAAGCCTCTCTAAAACCCCCATTTCCCCCTCCTTGCCTCAGCATGCTGCCTCCCTATGAAAGTAACTGAGTAACTCCTCTCATATCCTACATTTCTCCATGTTGCTTGGAGGAGGTCTAGGATTCAAAACCAATATAACCTGAAGGGTGAAATCAGAACCTGAGAAGGAAAGAATTATACTAAGGAGAAATAATAGAAATAGATTAACTTTTATATCCAATAATCGAGGGAATGTTTCTGGGAATGAATTTTATTGTTCTCAATTAGGAGAGTAAATTTAATTTTTGTGTAGTGTTTTACTTTAAAAATCGTCTTAAATATCTATGTTCATTTAAACTAACATCATTATACATAAATACTTGAATTGGATCTTGTCATACAACTTGTTTTGTGGGTTTTTGTGACTTGCCATCCTTTTCATATATTTTTCTACTTATTCTCCACTCAAGTTTAACCCATGTTAACTACAGAATAGATTCTTTCTCTGGGTTTATATATGCATGTCAAACAATTGTAAACATACCCATATATGTATGCATTTGGAAGCTTTTCCATCTCTGTTTTAAAATCTAGATAAGATACATTTTTCTTTTATGTACTTTTTTCATTCATTAACAATATGTAACACGCTGCACGTCAAATGGCATAGCTCTAATTCATTTATTTAGTTTCAGCACAAAATTTCATCTTGTCAATGTGCCATAGTTTCTAAAATCACTCTCCTTCCTTTACATTTGGGCTCATTTTGCTTCCATTTTTTGACTATTACAAACAGTGCTGCAATAAACATCTTTGAGTATATAACATTAAATTTGAGTCTTTTTATTTCTCCAGGATTGATTCACAGAAATCGGATTGTGAAGTGTATGTGTATTTTTAATTTTAATTGATGCTACCAAATTTTTTCCCAGGTATGCTGTAACACTTTACATCTCTACTAGCAAAGTGAAAGAGGGCCTTTTAACCCCTATTGAGCCTACAATGTGTTGTAGTTTTTGCATAGTTCTATTTCATTCTTATTTCAATTTGCATTCCTCTGGGAAGTAAACTAGGAAGTTTTAATATCTTTTCATATATTAGGTGACCATTTTCATTTGATATTTTGCAAAGGTCATATCCACAGTCCATTTTTCTTTTGGCTTGTTTGATGTCTTTATCAGTGTTAGAGCACTTCAAATTTCAGGTTCATTCATCATTGTCTGTATTCTATGCAGAAAATGTTTTTTTTAGATGTATTATTTGTGCTTGTCTTTATTTAAGGTATTTTTGGTCATGCAAAAGATTTTTGTTTTTATATATTCATGTATAATTTATTTTTTTCAAACACTAAGTCTCTTTACTCAAAGTAAAGGTTTACTTTGTCTGTGATTTAAAAATTTTCATAGATGTCCTTGTTAGACTTTACTTTTTCATTTTTTACAGTAAGTTTATTGGAATTCATGTTTATACTTGGTATGAGATTAGTTTATGGTAAGTACAACTTATGACAGCAACCTTTTATAGATAGACCATTCTTTTCTAATTGAATTAAAATACCAACTGAGCCACACATAAAATCTGAGGTACATTTATGGGTTTTAAATTTTTAATCAATGTTTTCATATCTCTTTTTATTAAATTGAGATATTGATTATTCTGGTATTTGGCATGATATGGCTTCTTCAATATTATCCCCCCACCACTATTATTCCTTCTCATTCTTTTATATGATCTCCAATATCCTTAATTTCACTACAAAGAAAAACAATTTTAGGATTGCAATTGAAATGGCACCAAATGTAAAAACTAGTTTGGGGATAGTAGACATTTTTTGATATGAATTCATTACCACATTGTCAAAATAAGAATATGTCTTTCAAACATTGTTGAATAAAATTGCACAGATTGTAATTATATAGGTGTTATGCTATATTCTCTTTTAATGCATCCATAAGTTTTTTTTCTAATTTTATTGAAGCATAACTGAAAATGAAAAATTGTATATGTTTAAGATGTACACTTGATGATTTGATACACATATACATTATGAAATCTATAATCACAATCAAGCTAATTCATATATTCATCACCTCACATAGTTACCATCTTTGAGTGTGTGTGTGTGTGTGCGCGTGCACCTGTGTGTGGTAAGAACACTTAAGATCTACTCTCTTAGCAAATTTCAAATATATAATAAGAGTTGTTAACTATATTTAGTGTTTTAAAACAGATCTCCAGAATTTACCATTTTGTATAAATGAAACTTTGTACCCCTTATCAACATACCTCCCTTTCTCTCTTCTCTCAGCCCCTGGAAACTACCATTCTACTCTTAGCTTTTTATCAGTTTGACTTTTTAAGATTCCACATATATGCGAGATCATGCAGTATCTGTCTTCCTGTTTCTGGCTTATGTCACTTAGCATAATGTCCTCCAGATTTATACATGTTGTGTCAAATGACAAGATACCTTTCTTTTTAAGGCTGAATAACATTTCATTGTGTGTGTATATGTGTGTGTAGAGAGAGAGAGAGAGAGGCCAAATTTTAAAAATCCATTCATCTATTGTAGGACATTTAGGTGTTTTCCATATATTGGGTGTCATCTATGCTTTCATGCCAATGGAAAAGCATAGATATCTCTTTGAGATCCTAATTTCATTTTCTTTGGACATATACCCCAAAGTGGGATTGTTGGATCACATGGTTGTTTCATTAAAACATTGTTAATGAACCTCTACACGGTTTTCTAACACGGCTGTACTAATTTACATTTACATGGGAATGTAAATACTGTGTATTTTTCTCCTCATTCTCGCCAACACTTGTTATCTTTTGTCTCTTAATTTTAAATAATAACCATTCTAATAGGTTTGGGGGGAGTTTTTAAAGTTTCGGTCAATATTATAAATGGAATGTTTTCCTATTTTTGTTTATAGGTTCTTATTGTTAGTACAGAGAAAAGTCTGTAAGTTTTACATATTTACTGTTGTATCCATGATAGTGGAATGAACTGGTTAGCATCCCTTCCAATCTTCTTCTAGTGTGCAAGAATTAGAAAGGCAAAAACTATACTTGTCAAACTCCATTGGATCTGGGTTTCAGGAAGTTTCTTTTAGGTTTCAATCAAACACATTCATGTGAAATGATAATTTGTACCTGAATCCTGGGAGAAGAGAGGTAAGATGTGGAGCATTCAGTTTGCTGACCTAGACTATGGTAGAGATGGCATGACTCTGTCTGTAGCCAGCAGCTGTAGTAACAGCTTTCTGTGGAAAACAGTACAGCCTCTGTGGAAAGCAGTGTGGTGATTCCTAAAAATCAACCTTCCATACGACCCTGCAATCCCTCTACTGGGAATATACCTGGAAGAACTCAAATCACTCTATAAAAAGATACCTGCACACGTATGCTTATTGCAGCATTGTTCACAATAGCAAGAACGTGGGACCAACCGTGCTGCTCATCAAACGAGGACTGGATTAAAAAAATGTGGTGCATATACATGATGGAATATTACGCAGTCATAAAGAAGAACAAAATCATGAACTTCACAGCAA
>CAUYQG010078331.1:0-11002 GCA_963574415.1 Tarsius wallacei | reverse complement strand
TGTAAACTAGTGCAACCTCTGTGGAAAGCAGTGTGGCGATTCCTAAAAGCTCTAAACACCAACCTCCCATATGACCCCGCGATCCCCTTACTGGGAATATACCCTGAAGAACTCAAATCACTTTATAAAAAAGATACCTGCACTCGTATGTTTATTGCAGCATTGTGCACAATAGCAAGAACCTGGAAGCAACCTTGCTGTATATCAAAAGAGGACTGGATTTAAAAATGTGGTACATATATACAATGGAATACTACGCAGCCATAAAAAAGAATGAAATCATGAATTTTGCAGCAACCTGGATGGAACTAGAGTCTATAATACTGAGTGACTTCTCACAGAAACAAAAAACTGAGTATCACATGTTCTCAGTCATATAGTAGACCTTGATCATCCAACGTATTACCACAAGAAAATGACTGACAGTGGTGGGAAACTATGGGAGGGGAGTGATAGGGGAAGGGATTAATGGCAGTAAATACCTGTCTGGGGATGGGGGGACACTTCTTATCAACAAGGGTGCCTGAACGAGACATATTTGTGTACCTAACCCTTAACTCTACCCCTCAATATCACAATAAAAAAATTGTATATATAAAAAATAAAATAAAATAAAATCTCATCTTAGAAATTGCTTCATGCTTGCACTCTTCTAGCACTATAACTTTCCTACTTCCTTACTCTTAAACTTTCTCTTTCTCTTTTCATTTACACAGAGAGGCCTCAGACACAGTGGTTAGGTACTTCAGCTTTAAAGGAAGACCAGCTGGCTGTAGTTAAATTCAAATATTTGTACTTCTTACTAGCTGTGCTTCCTGTAATTTCTTTACCTTTTTAAAACTTTGATATCTGAAATGGTAAGGTGGGATGAGTAATAGGATTTTTTTTAAGTGTTTGAAATAAGTAAGAAATGAGGTAACATATAGAGCATGCTTAGCAAAGCGTGTGATACACAGGAATTATTCAATGATTATCATCTGAAATTATTATATTAAAATACAGGATGTTAAAGGGAAATCTTAAATTCAGCCAAAATTCCAAAGTCAAGGACAATATATAGGTGCTAATACCTGCAAATTCTAAAGTGAAATAATAGACCATGCCTTGTGCAGCTCATAGTTAAATGTTTGTGTGTGTGTGTGTTTTTGAATCTATCTGTCTTTCCAGCATTTAGGTATGTCCAGTTTTAACTATTGCAAGTGATAGAGTTAGGGGAGATTGAAGGAATTGTGTTTTGGGTGGAGTGTGGATGTTTTAGTGCAAGGGGCACCAAAATGGTAGCACAAATGTGAATCCATTTCCTTTTAATTTGGGGAGCATAGGATGGTGGCAGAATCTGTGGTGAGGCGGCCTGAGGCAGGAGAGCAGTGGCAGAAGCAGCACTGCGCCAGGAGGGAGCACTGTAATTAGTGCCTAGGGGTCAGAGGGGCACACTCCTTCTCCTAGATATGGACCTTTAAGAAGGGGACTATTCTGGAACCCTTTCGAAAGAGCACCACTTCAAATGTTCACATGGCCTCCTGGGGGAATGATGTGATCTAGCAGCTGAGGAGGAAGTGAAAATAAGGAATTGGCAGAGGCACAGAACTGGAGTTTTCCAGCAGGAGAATTTTCTTAAAAAGTTCACATATGAGAGAGTCTGCTTTGACCATCTTCCAAATCCAAAGGGCAGCAAAGCCAGATCAAGGCTGAACCAGAGACTGTATCCTATTAATCACTCACCCCACTGACTTGACCTTGGTGAGTCAAAATTGCATCCAATGAGTGGCAGATTATGTGGAGCATCTGAAGACATACCCTTTCATATTGTAAGTTTCCAGGCTTTAAAAAAAGCAAACCGATGGAAGAAAGTAATTCTGAGTTGTATGGATCTTGAATTCTGGTTGTTTTTTTGAACTGAATATTCTAAATTTTGTTAAATAGGACATTTTATGACCAAAAATGCATGGAAAACTTATGTTCCCCCACTTGAGTTTTCATTGGGGGCTATGGTATAACTAGCTCACAGAGATTTTTATAAAGGAAAGAGGCAGAAAAATAAAACTGTGTTAAAATATATATAAAATAAATAAAGCATGAATGCTAATTGAGAATTTGGAACTGTTATGACATAGTGGAAAAAGCAATATATCTGGTGACAGATGTGTGGATTTTAATCTGGTGCTAACACTAAACACCTGAGTGATCTTTAGTATTCTGATCTCTCCTTAGTAAATCTCCTATTCTTTATCTGTAACAGAAAGTTATATATTTCAAAAAATAACAGTACAGATATGAGTGATTTTAAGCCCTCATTTTGAACAAATAACACACATAAGCTCTAATGATTCACTAATATAAAGATAATATAAACAGAAGTATGCAAAGTTTCCAACAAAAAGCAAAAGTTAACTTAGGCACATAAAGTATGTTTAGAGGTAGGAGAGTTCACTGAGGCCTTGATGAGTCAGGAGAATATTTTTATGCCCAAGCTACCATAATTTGTCATCTGGACTCTTAGAATAGCCTTCAAATAGGTTATTGTTCTAGCTGTTGGGAAAAAAGTTGATGAACAAGATGACTAAGTTCCCTAAACTAATGAAACCTAGTCTTTTCAGGGAGATAAATGGATAGTTACAATAATGTCATGCCTTTTGGTGATGTAACATGCATTAGTTTAAGGAGTCCCGTTAAACATGCCACTTTCCCACTATCAGGTGAAGGTTACAGGCAGATGCTTCTAACAGGAACTGTTGTGTAAACTGCACCTGAGGGTGTGTAGGTAGACTTCAAGATGAGAGAGTACTGTACTAGCTGGTGGGGAGGTCCAAAGAATTTTTTGTTTTTGAGAACTTGAAATAAATCCAGTAAGGCCAGGAGCACTGAGTTTTAGGGATGAAAGGAGGAGAAAAAAAATTAAGGCTTAAGAAATGAATGTCAAGATCCTGTAGGGACATAGAAGCATAATATTGGTCACTTGAGAGTTGCTCAGAATAGTTGTTGAATTTAGGTAATACTGGATAAAATGCCATCTTCAAGAGGAATACAAGTAAAGAAAGGCTTAATGAGTAAATACTTGCAGGTTGTGATCTGTTTTGTGAATTGAACAGATGTTTTTGCCTAATTTCAGCATTTCTATTAGTGATTATATGGTAGGAGCATCTCATTGTAATGTGTGATATTTTGGAGTTTGTCTGGAGTGACCAGAGTATTAATTTTCTAGAAAAAAAATGGAAATGGCAGTTTTTCTAAGCATGAATCCAATACTACATCAAGAGAGTGTTCATTAAAGTTTAATCTTCTGGACAGGATGAAGTAAAAGTTTTCTCAAGTCCCTAACTAAGTTCCATGAGTTTGAATCAATGTACTAAATTTTCTGTTACTCTGTTTTTCAGGATTTTAGTACAGTATTATAGTACAGTATATTACTTAGTTTCAAAGTATCTTCCTCATCCCCCCAAATAATTTCCTGTTGCAAAATGTTTTGCCCTCCATCAACCTGTTGCCCTCAGCTTTATATTTACTTGATTATCTTTTGCAGTTCTTGTGTTTACAGAGTACCTAACAGATGGGTGACAAATGTGATGAGGAGGAAGCAAGTAACTGCATCTGTTGGTATTTCTCAGGTCAGTAGCTTCCTTTCCTGGGATTAGGAACTTCAGCAGAACCATTTACTTAATAGATTATTCTTACAGTTGTTTTCTAGAATTTCTTTGAGTGCCAAAACTATTTTGAGATAATGTCATCCATTGCTCTGTAAATAAAGTGACAGGGATATCATTGTCCTTATGTTAGAGGGTATACTGGATCATTGTCACTGACCCCATCAGAGTTGATTTTTGTCATTTTGGCTCCCCTATTTAGAAAAGAGAAGATACTTTCTCCGGTAGTAATGTCAAATCTCAGCCATATAGAGGCTTCCATGCTTCACTATATTAACAATTTACCCCCTAAGGTGCAAAGGCATATCCTTAAAACTTATAAAATTTGTTACTACGTCCCCAGAGTATTAATAGGCATGGAGATATCTTAACATTTTGCTTTATTTTCTGAGGTTTAAATATCTAGTGTGCAATAAAAAAGAAACTTTGTGGAAAGTTGGAATTTATATGAAAACCCAACCACATAGGAATGCCATAAAAGGTGTCCTTTCTGGCCACTTAGAGATGAAAGTGTCAAATCATAGGATCTCTATATTTAGCTTCAAAGATATTAGATGCTCTTTTAAAAATGATTTTAAAGCCATTTGATTTTTTTCTTAGCCATTCTCTAGCCTCAGTGGCCATCATGCATTGACTATTTTCTGTGTGAAGAGAACCTCCTGATTTATTTTATTCTTAATAGATGGTTCTTCTTGTTCACAGGTTTTCTCTTATACTTGAAATAGTCATGAGTATATTCTTTCATATTTGTTTTACATATATATATTCACATGCACACATATATAAACAAATTAATCAATATTAACCCAAAATCTAAAATAATAAAGTTTACTTTGCTTAAAATATTGAACTTTCTGGATCATTATGATGATCTTACAATAGTTATTTTTTTCTTTTTCTTTCCCCTCATTATCAGGATTTCAAGATTATTGTGGCTTTGTCAGTATTTTGACTCTGTTTTAGTAACTTCCTTTGACACCATCTGACGTGTGTGTGTGTGTGTGTATAAGCACAAAGTTATTTTATTATTTATTGCTTTTAGAGCACTGGGTTTAAAAAATCACAAGACCTTAGCTACTCCTCCAGTATACTCTTATATTTGCAGCCACTGAAAGTATACTATGTTTTGTTTGTGTGCTCTGTTACTCATTTTTAGCCACATTTAAGCCATTTACTAACTGCAAGTTATATGTCTTATTATAAATTTCTCACTTGCTTGTTTTCATTTTGCTGTTCTATTCAAGCATTGATTTTTTAAAGGACTGTATTTTTTGAGAGCAGTTTTATGTTCACAGCAAAATTGAGAGGTTATTACTTATTTTAAAAATATTCAATCATGAAGAAGGGTTTAGGGATTAAAAGATATAGTAGTTTTGGTCTTCAAGGAATTATGAGCCTCTGGTAGAACATTTACACAAACAAATACATATGTTGTGGTAAAATAAAGTAAGACAATCACTGTTAGTAAAATCTTAGTACAAGTTTCAATGGAGCATAAGAATTAAGAACATTTACATTTTTAGGGATTCATTAGGGAAGGTTTTATAACATTTAGGCTAAGTCATAAGTGATAATGAGATGTCTCCTTGTGGGACAAGTAGGGCAAGAATATTGCAAAAAGAAAGGAATAATGTGAGCCAAAATGTAGTGAGGTGAGAGTGTGAGGTGAGTTTGAAGTTGACTAGTATATCAGAAAAATATAGGGTGGGATGGTATGCTTGCAGGCAATGGAAAGGAATTCAGAGTATAGATACCTAGTAAGGCTATATTTTCCAAACCATACTTCCTTGAACATTTTGCTATAGAATGTTAGTATGAATTCAGTGCAAAAAAGGATTTAACGTCAAAACAGTGATACGAAAACTGAGTTAAAAATATGTAATATTTTATGACATATCCCATTATTATGTGAGTCACATCATGAATCTTTAAAAAAAGTTACTCAGAATAGTTCAACTCTATCTGATTATAACTTTTTAAAAAAAGGTTTTCTATGAGCCTGAAATCGAAATTAGCTTCATATCACTTCTTTTATATAGTTATATGTTTATTTTATACTTTTGTTGTTTTCTCTTTTTTCATATGAGATTATAATTACTCTGAAAGAAAGATCTTTGCTTATTTTGATTTAACTTTATACTTAGAACCTGTTACAGTGTTATATATGTGTGTATGTCTGTGTATATTGGGAAGGTATTAAAAATGAAATGAAACAAATACACAATTGTAACAAACTTTGGGGAAGTTTTATGAGTTATAAGAGGAATATGAAGGGAGAATGAGGAATTTTGAATGAAGATAGAAGAGGATGATTTTAATTTTAGGCAGACTCATGAGGCTATGTTGAGTTCCATGAGCAGAACAAGACAAAGAGGCTAGTCCATTTGAAACATGGACTAGGTAAGGCACAGAAAGCCACAGATTTGAAGGTGATGTAGAAAGTTTACTGTGTTCTTTATTTCTACTGTAGCAAATTACTGTAAATTTAGTAGCTTGAACAACACAAATTTATTCTTGCAGTTGTATAGACTAGATGTCTGACATGGGTCTCCCTAGGTAAAAAAGAGTGTTAGTCAGATTGTGTTTCACTTTGGAGGCTTTAGGGGAGAATCCATTTCCTTGCCCCTTTAAAAAAATTACTTTATACTAATAACTTTAGGAGTACAAAAGATTTTTGGTTACATGACTGCTTTGTATAGTGGTGAAGAAGTCTGGACTTTAAGCACACTTGTCACTCCCATTAGTGCACATTGTATCTAATAGGTGTTCCCCCCTCCTTCCAATTCTACCTCTTCTGAGTCTCCTCCTTTTCCATCCTCCTCCTTATGAGTCTCCAGTGTCTTTTATGCCATTCTCTATGCTTTTGCAGACTATTAGTTTAGCTTCATTTATGAGTATGAACATGCAGTATTTGGTTTTCTGTTCCTGTGTTACTTCACTTGGAAAAATGGTTTTCAGTCCTATCCAAGTTGCTGAAAAAGGCATTGTTCTTTATTATGGCTGAATAGTATTCCCCCATGGTGTGTGTGTGTGTGTGTGTGTGTGTGTGTGTCCCATTTTCATAATCCACTGATTCCACATCTTTGCAATTGTGAATTGTGATGCTCTAAACACGAGGGTGCAGGTGATTATTTTGTATAATGACCTCTTTTCCTTTGGGTAGATACCAGCTAGTGGAATTGCTGGTTCAAACGGTAGATCTATTTTCAGTTCTTTGAGAACTCTCCATACTGATTTCTATAGAGGTTGTACTAATTTATATTCCCAGCAAAAGTGAGTATAAAGTGTTCTCTGTTCAGTGTTTGGGGATCATCTACATTCTTTGGTTCATGACTGTCTTCCTCTGTCTTCAAAGCCAGCCGTGTTGTTTCTCACTATGCATTTCTTTTGGTGTCATGTCTTCCTGTGGTACTCTAACTCTATCTTTCATTTTTGAGGACTCTTGTTATTACACTGGACCCACAAAGATAAAACGAGATAATACTTCATGGATTTTTAGGACACAGCAAGTCACTAACTAATCAGCAATCTTACTTCCATCTGCAACCTTAACTTTCCTTTGCCATGTATCATAGGTTCCTGGGATTAGAACGTGGACAGTTGGGAGTGGGGAGGAGGGATGAATTATTCTGCCTACAGCATCCAGTTTGTAAACAGATAAATTTGTTGTGAATGGTGAAGTATGAGTCAAGGATGACATACTGGTTCATATTTTGTGTATGTGTACTTGGACAGATGCAAGGTGCTGCTACTGAAACAGAGAAAACAGGAGGAGGTGCCCATTTAATAGGAAAACAATGAACTAAGATGTTAAATTTGAGGGGCTTCTGGAATGTGATTAAATTGTAGAGAGAAATTTATACTGGAGATATTGTTTTGGAGGTTGACAGAATTGAAATAATAGTTGAAATTCCATAGTTGATACATTTTCTCTGAAAAGTAAGAAGACAGAAAAAATAAACGACAGATTCCAGAAGAGTGTAAAACTGTATGTTATTCAAAGTATGGAAGTTTTGGAATATATGATGAAATGTGAACAATTATTGTGGAGGAAAACTATTAATATTAAGATAATTTACTCAGGAACTATTTTCATTGAGAAGTTAATGGTTTTAGGTTTTAAAATGTTTTGTTATTCTTGATCAGTAAAAATAACTTCAGTAGGCCATTGCCAGGCCATTGTGGCCATTTCCTTGCTAAGCTCTGGTGTGATCATATTTCTTTAGCTCTGCCCCTCTCCCCTACCTTGGGAAGGCGAATCTCCTCCTTCTCAAATTTACTTTCTAAATAAACTATATTTTCTAATCTAAAAAATCAGTATGTTTCAGTTACAGTAAAAGGCAACTTAAGACAGCACAACCTGTCTACCTCACTGTGAACTCTATGCCTAAAGGTTTAGATCCTTACCAAAATGATGAGGCATGGTCAGCAAATGTCTTTCTCTGTCCTTATATGCAAATAAAATAAAAAATAAAACCATAGAATTGGGATTTTACTCACATGTAAGACTTTCTTGGAAAAAAATGCATAACTACGTTACAAATGGAATCTATAGATAGAACCAGTTTTCTTTCCATAAAACCATAATTAGGACTTTCAAAATTTAGTCAATAAAAGATGATCTATAATTATGAGAACTATAACATGTTTTACAGTGTTTGAAATGTCAGGATAGTGATTGGCAATAACTATATTTGGAAAAAAAACCCAGCTTGTTTAAGTAGACAAATTTCTGTGGATTTTTTTCAGGATTATTCAAATTTGAGGACTTTAAGATAACTAGATTAAACCTTTATTTATTAAATAGAAATAGGACTAGAAGATTTTAAAAAGTAAAACAGGGTCACTGCTTTCTAATAATTTAGTACTCTCCAAGAAACCTTTGATCTATAATTTGGTCTTTTGAATGGATTTACCTGCAAGAAAGGAGATTCCCTGGGCAGAAGAATCATCAGTGAATAAATCATTCTTCTCATTATGAAATGAGTCTCTTGTATGCTTGATTAGCAAGAATTAGTCTCCTAAAATATGATTGCGCATCCTTGGGAGGATACAAATTGAACTTTTCAGCCATAAAATCTGTGGACAGAATTTGGATCCTGATGACTTCCCCAAAAGAGTTTCTAAACAATATACATTTCTTGCTGTAATCAATAAGTTAAAAAACTGATCAATGTCTTATGAAATCCAACATCTGCTTTCTTGTGCTTAACTATATTTGAGAAACATATGTTGAATAAAATATTTGCAATTTGCCTAAATGGTAAAATACTATTATCATTTCTTTTGCATTTACTTTATTGCACAGGGTTCTCATGATAAACAATTTGATAATAGTACTTAATGACTTGTCTTCCCCACAGGATAATAATAATGCATTTTTTGGGGGAAAAAAAAAAGCCAAACTGTAAAGCTCCCATCTATCATTTTTTTCTCTATACCGAAACCATGCTGCTCTTGGCACATTTCACGTTTGTAAATGTTTCATTTATAAACTGTTTCTCCTCTCGACTTCTCTGAGATACAGAAATATGCCAAAAAAGATCAGCTATCTTACAGTTCATGTGCCTCTGAATTTGGCATTACATTCACTGTGACATTTCCTCAATAGTTTCCAGTAGGAAGTTGTCCTACATAATTCTCATGGTTTTATTTATCAAATAATTTTGCTAAAAGCTGTTTAATGTGTAAATGATATGACAACTGGTGGTCTTATTATTTTATTTAAGTCTTCACATTTTTTTCCGGCCCATTTCTCTTGTTATAGATGAATCTGTTCTATAAGCAAAATTACTTACCAAACTACTATAATCTAATTTAGCTATTCAGAATACAATGCATAATTTTAGGCAGTCAAGGATATTGAAATTATGGTAAAAGGATTAGACAATTATATTTTTATTTAAATTATTCAATGCATCTTCCCAGAATGCATTGTATCATGTCAGGTTTCATGAAGTGATAACCGTGTTTTATGAGCAACTGTCTGTGAAATCTGAATGTTTAGAAATAGAGTTGTTAGTTGCTTTAGAGAAGAGTCATTAATATTGGCAATTCAGTTATACCTCTTAGATTAAAGGGGTTAGAATATGGATAATATTTCTGGAATCAGCTGGAGATGGGATGGGAAATTGAGGAGAACATGGCATTGTCCTTATATCTCTCTTGAAGACTCCCTGAGTGGATCAATTAACAAGAGAAATTCAAAAGTTGAAGAAGAAGCAATCATCACCCATGACATAACAAGCCAGCTTTTGTCTGTTATTCTTATTTTCATATACTAAGACTTGCTACCCTAGTAGGATGTCTAATAAGATGAGAGTCTATTGAGAGCCATGTTAGGGTTGTTACTAAGCTTAGAGAATTGCTTGGTTTCGGTCTGAGGAACTCCCAACAATTGGTAGAATAAGAAAGAATACATAAGAACACAATACTAAAGCAAAGTATAGAACCCCAAAAATAGCTAGGAAAAGATATAATCTAAACAGTGAGAAACCTTTGGGACATGATTAAAGTTGGAGTTTAGGAATCCTCTTTCAATATATTTTAATGAAAAATTGCTTGCTTGTTGTGATTTTAGTTATATCGTGAAAGAGTCCCAAGTTACTGTCATCTGAAAGATTAATTCAAATTTAGCTTGGATAAATGATACAGAAAAAAAAGGAAAAATGGATATTCATTAGAACATTTGTGTGCTAATTTGGTTAACATAATTTTTCGTGTGAGCTATGCTTTCAGTTGATCATCAAATAAGTGGGCGATAGTTTGAAAAATGTACCCAGTCAGAGATGGCAGTAGATGAATACGGTTTGGATTGAGAGTGGGCAGTCTGAGGTCAGTCTCTGCCAGAACAGAGAAGAGGACTCCAAAAGGTATGGATGTATGCCTTCTCGCAACCCATTCTGTGCTAACGACAAATGTTCACTGTGATTTTATTCTCACTACAGATCACTTTTCACCTTAACTAAATCTCAGAAAGATCATAAATAAGTAGCCCTTGACCTTGTTCATCACAAAATAAGCACAATGGCCATTTAAGTTTTACCCGGTACCTGCCTTCATACTTATTCTGCACTGCTCTTTCAATAGTTGGTTAAGAATGTTTTCTGAGACATAAGCTCTTGCCCATGCTTCCTACTAATGATCTTGATTTTGCATCTATGTTCATCAAGGATATTGGCCTGTAGTTCTCTTTCTTTGTTGGGTCTTTACCTGGCTTGGGTATCAATGTGATGTTAGCTTCGTAGAATGTTTTGGGGAGTGTTCCATCTTTCTCAATTGCCTGGAATACCTTCAGTAGGATTGGTATGAGCTCCTCCTTAAATGTCTTGTAGAATTCTGCTGGAAAGCCATCTGGTCCA
>CAUYQG010078330.1:0-11440 GCA_963574415.1 Tarsius wallacei | reverse complement strand
TGTTTTTTTTTTTTTGGAGTTGGAGTCTCACTCAGTCGCCTAGACTGGAGCGCAGTGGCCGCTCCCGGCCACCGCAGCCTCGACCTGCTGGGCTCTGGCGATCCTTCCGCCTCAGCCTTCCAAGTAGCTGGAACTACAGGCGTGCGCTACCACACCCAGCTAATTTTTTTTTTTTTATTTATTGTAGAGATGAGGTCTCGCCAAGTTGCCTGGGCGGGTTGCGAACCCGTGGGCTCAGGCAATTCACTCACCTCGGCCTCCCAAAGCGTGGGATTACAGGCTGAGCCATCGAGCCCAGCCGAAGGATCAGTTTTTATCATTACTACTTTTACTTTCAATTTGACACGACCTGAAATTTTGGTAAGATACAGTAAAAAGAAATTACTAGAAAGAAGGAAATTTAAAAGGCATACAAATTAGTCCAATTTTTATTATTATATTAGTTAATCTAATAATAAAAGTATTAAATGTTTACACTCAAGTTCTGAAATGATCTGGTCACAGAACAATAACATTTCATTTTCCCACTGATACCAGTCCAAGGGCTACCCTTTGAGTTGCAGCTCACAGGGTTCTAGAATCAGTTTAATAGGATATGAATGTCTTTTTGGTAAATCCTTGGACTCTATTCTCTCCTTTCCTGCCTTTATGAAAGAGCATTCATCACCCCTTATTTTGGACTCCAACAGAGATTTGCTCAACTCATTCTTAGTACAGCACTAACCACATAGTTCAAATAGTAAAAATCTACCAAAAAACACCCCTCCTTTCCCTTGTCAAAAAAAACTACAAATCCTGACAAAATAACCAAGTCTTGTCTTTTATTCGCCGTACCTGGTAAAGATCCTGCCATTTAGCAAGTATTCAGTCAGTACTCCTTGATATTAACACATGCACAAATAAAATCAGCTCTGATACATTAGAGGCATGTGCAAAGACACAAACACACCAGGCTCTCCACTCCCAGAACCTACTCTCACCTAAGAGCCAACAATGGGACAGGTGTACACACACACACAGGCCGGAGGGTTGGTTTCCTGGATTTTGGGGTTCAGGCCTTCCCTGCCTGTATCAAGGCAGGAACCCTGGCAGGAACCAGATAGCATGTTCAAATTCGAGGGGAGTTTAATAAACAGACTACCTTCAATGGTATAGACAGGGTGTTAGGAAATCACAGGAGTCATCTGAGAAGTGACAGGGAAGTGCCATCACTACACCTGGTCCTGAAGGGATAAGGGGAGGGAAGAATCACTAGAGCCTGAGACAGAGGGGCTCTGTGGAAAGGGCCACCCGCCAGGAACTGTGCCCTTTCCTTGAGAAATGCAGCCAGTCTGTGACAACCCTGCAGAGAGAGAATTGGGGCCTAGGTATACCAACTCACATTTCTTCCTGTCTCCAAACTCTCCTGCTGAGACCTCCCATTGGGCAAAAGCAACCAAGGCCAGAGAGCAATGGCAGCTTCCCAGGGGAGAGAGCAGGGTAGAAAAGGCAGAGAGTAGAATCAGAGACGGGAAACCAAAGATATGTGGCAGAGCACACTTCAAGACCCTTGCTTCTTCTCTCCCTGTCAAGTTTGCCTCACTGTCTCTCACAAATGCCTCTCTCATCCCTCAACCTGATAACTACTCTGATCTGAGTCACTGCTTCAGGAATGAGACCAGGTGCCCACATCAACCTCTTGGAGTGAGGCCCTAGAGAGAAAGTGCAGCTGAATCTGGAACTGCAATTGCCCAGAAACATAGTCAGAAATAGAAGTCCCAAGTCCTCCCTCAAATTTAGAAAGATGCCTGATTCTCTCTAGAAGTCCTCAAGGCCACAGAAATGGGGAGAGAGACTAACCTGAACTCTTCAGATGTACCTAGCAACTCTGTGTAATCATCTGGGAAACAGGATGAAGACCATTTCTTTTGTGTGTGTGAGTGCAAAGGTCCTGTGGTCATGTCAAAGTTGTACATCTGCGGTCTGTGAGTATCTGAGTCAAGGGAATATACAAGATTAGCTTCACTCCCAAGGGCCTATGGCAGGGCTGCAACAGGGCTGCCCTAGTCCATGCAATGCTTTTGGACAAATTAGAAAAATGAATCCCTTCCTCGAAGTACTCTTCTTCCTCCTGTTGGAAACTCATTACACTGATTTTGCTAGAACAAGGCACTTTGACCACTATCTGTAGAAAAATTGTGTGACTATGTTCTACAATGTGAATGGCACACCTTAGATGTGGTCCCCTTGTGCAGGATGCAACCTGCAAAACTGTGCACTGCAGCCCTGACCCTCAAGAAAGTCTGTCCAAAAACCTAAGGCTAGTGAGACATGGCTGTGTGCATGTGACAAAACCTAACACTGTCTGGTTCAAGTGACTTATGAAAGGGTTTTTCTAATGACCTTTCCATATACTGTATCCATGAGCATCATTCCCCTGTAGTCAGATCATTGAATCTTATATCCATAACCATTTCGTATTGTGCTTTTCACATTGTACTGTATTTTTCTATATTATTATTATTATTATTATGTATTATTTCCTCTCCAATAACATGTACTTGTTCCTTGTGAATAGAGACTGTGCTATTCACGCACATGTGGCAAGTTGGAGCATGTGCTAGGGGCCAAATAAATGAATGAATGGGAATTCAGGGTCTTCATCAAGCTTGATTTTTAGACTGAAGAGGCCAGGTCCTGAGATAAAGAGTAAGGAAAACTTCCATATTTGGCCCATTCATTGAGTGCTAATTCTGAAAAAAAAGACAGAAGAGCCTAGCTGTTAGGACAGGGCCCTCTGAAATCAAACTGCCTGGGTTCACAGCTTGGCTTTGTTACTCATTGGTTGTGTACCCTTGGGCAAACTATCTCCTGGTGCCTTAGTTTCTTCAGTTGCACAAGACAGGATATTGAAACAATGCATTTCGTAGTGTAGTTGTGGTCATTCAAAGAATTATGACATGTAAAGGGCTCAGAGCAGTGCCTGGCCTACAGTAAGAATCAAAAAAAAAAAAAAGTTGGCTATTATGCAGCAGGCTGTGTGCTCCAGATATATATAAGTCCTTCATTTTAAGGAAGACAGACTAGGGGCACAGACAGGTGAGCAAATTAATTCACTGGAATGCAAGAAATGCTGCAACAGACATTCCACAAAACTGTACAAAAGCATAGGGAACAGGAAGTCAGCACATCCCTAGAGGGGTCCAGGCAGCCAGGAAGAAAACCGCAATAAAGCTGGAACTGATGCCTTAGGGAAGTAGTAGATGCTTGCCAAGCTGACAAGGAAGGAACAGATAATGGATAACAGTAGCTATGTGGGCAGAAGAACAGATGTGAGAATGAATTCTGTGGCCCAATCCAAGGATGAGAAGCACCTGGGTCTGGACCAGAGCACAGGGATCACAGAGCAGAATGGCTAAAATGATGCCAGAAACAACACCAGAGACTAAAATCCTGAAGAATCTTGGATGCCATGCTAAAGAGTTCGAAGACATTGTTGCTATTACTATTATCATTATCCGTCAGGTCTTGGTTTAGACATGACTTCCTCCAGGAAGTCTTCCTTGATAACCCCTACTACATTAGGTACCTAGTGTGGTTGGCACCTCTCCCATCATAGCACTATCCTGTGGTTTCTTTATTATGTTCCGACTCTGGCCACAAGCTCAGAGAAGACAGAAGGACTACATTCCTTCATTCAACAC
This sequence comes from Tarsius wallacei, assembly GCA_963574415.1. Taxonomy (NCBI): domain Eukaryota; kingdom Metazoa; phylum Chordata; class Mammalia; order Primates; family Tarsiidae; genus Tarsius; species Tarsius wallacei. Next base: position 7,757 of record CAUYQG010078330.1, on the reverse strand, counting down.
ATATTTATTAAGTGCTTACTGTATGTCAGGCAGTGATCTGGACACTGAGGATACGGCAGTGATAGTACAGAGAAGGGGGGGAAAAGGAGATAGGGAATGAAATAGGCTGGTCAGAAAAGGGCTCACTGAGAAGGTGCTGTGGAGTAAAGACCCAGTGAAGCAAGGAAGTGAGCAATACAAACATCTGCATGAAGACTGTGCTAGACAGAGGTAATAGCAAGCACAAGGTGGGAGCATGCATGGCATGTGGCTAAAGCAGAGTGGGCGAGGAAGGGATCAGGAGGAGATGACGTCAGGTAAACGGGAGCCAGATGGTATACGTTCTTGTAGACCACTACAAGACTTTGTAGACCACTGCAAGGACTTTGCTTTTACGCTCATCAGATGGGAGCAACGGGAAGATTCTGAACAGCGGAGTGACACAATCTGAATTGTACTGGCAGGATTACTCTAGTTGCTGAGTTGAGAATGGACTGAAAGTGGCAAGAGGGGGAGCAGGGAGATCAGTTAGGAGGTTACCATGAGAATTCCCCCCTAGGAAATGACAATGCCTTGGATCAGGTTGGTGGTAGTGGGGGGTAGTTAGAAGTGGTTGGACTCGGCAATGATACTGAAGTCAACAGGATTTGCTGATCTTGCATGTATAGTGGGAGAGAAAGAAAATGGAGGCTTTGGCCTCAGTGGCTGGAAGGGTGGAGTTGCCATTTCCTGGGATGGGGAAGACCACGGGAGGAGCAGATTTTGTAGGGGAAGGTTCCTAATCCCTGCCTCACAGCACGTGAGATAAGAATAGAGCTAGTTATTTGGGACAGTTTTCAAAATGTATTCGGTGACATAAAACTCCAGATTTATTAGTGTGAGTTGCCTACCTATTGCCAGAAGCCAGAACCTTCGTCCTGAAGTCAAGAATGCCCGGCTGGAGTCAGAGCTGCCAAAACCCAAACACGGAGTTCAGGACCCAAGACAGGCCGCTCTCCAAGAACCAAGGGTGCTGAACCAGGATCGCCTCCGCCACTCCGAGCGATGAACAGCCCACGCCTTCCTCGGTGCCGAGACAAAGTGCTTAAGCAAATCCCTCCCCCTTTTCGGCACAGCCCAAGCCCTCCCTCCCAAGCCGGGAGCCCACGCCTCGGCCCCCGCCCCCGCTCCCGCCCTGACCCAGAGACGCACATCCCAAGATCGACCCCGGGATGCACAGCCAAAGCCACTGTCACGAAACGTGAAGATGCCCCTCGTGTGCGTCAAGCCGGGCTGCTCCCTACACCGAGCCCCAACCACCCCGCCCCCATCCCAGGTAGGCCGGGCCGGAGAGGCCCCCCCCCCCACCCCCAGCCCACCGCCCCCAGGAGGCCCTTTCGTGGGTCACCAGGCCCCGCTTCCGACTTCTACTCCGGTCGACCGGGCCGGGTCACAACTGCACACCCTCCACCCCTCCTCCCGGCGACGCCTCCGAGGGGGGTGCGGTCCAGGCGGGACTCACCTCGACATCCTAAACATTGGGTCCCGCCGCGCGCGTCCGGGACCACGGCGCATGCGCAAGGAGCCCGCGGACTACAACCCCCAGAAGGCTCCGCGCGCGAGGCTGTCCCGGGGAGGCGTGGCTGGCGCTGGGGCCGCTTGAGCTCCGTGCATTCAACTAGAGCAGTAACATGCGTTGTAGCGACACAGTGACAGTGACATGCTAAGTCACTGCCCACCAGTGATAAAAAGGAAGGGAAAGACTCAATATTTTACCACCCGGAAACGAGCTCTTTAGCATGTTACTGACGCTCCTTATGGGTTCTTATTCTGTAGATACAGCCTTGAATCTTACATGATTTTTTCCCCGGTCTGTGTCTATGGGTGGGAACTCTGGAAAATCTTCTACATTTGAGACCTGGCATTTCCCCTTCTCGGGAGAAGCAGAAAGAATGAACAGCCGCTGGCTGAATCTTTAATGGGGGAATGGGCAAGGGTCTCTTGAAAGACACATTTCATCAAACCAAGAAAAAGGGAAATCTTTCAGATTTTTTTTTTTAAATCACACTTATTGAGACTTACCTTTTTTTTTTCATTTTAAAATTTATATCAAAGAAAAATTGTGGTGCCCTAATGGGGAAAGTAAATTGAGGATTTCACTAGAGGTTCACAATTCTAGCCTGGAGGAAAGCGCCAAAAGCGGGTGAGAACAATCTTTTGGAACGGTTGCCTGATCCTGCTGACAGAGGCTCTGTTTGGAATGCCTGGTTGGCATTCCCTTTTGCCGGTATCCTTAAGCTTTGGGGGCGGTGAACCAGTTCCAGTTCTAGACAGATAGTGAAGACTGCTAGGCAATGGACAGGAGGAGCTGGTTTAATAACATTTAGCTACAACTTGACATTGCAACTCAGGGCATATAAAGAGACAGCACAGTTCTGTTGACCTATCTCTGTCTTTTGATGTTTAACATTTCAGTTTCACTGTGATTAAAAAAAAAAAAAATCTAGTAAGATCTCCCACAGAGATGGGAGCCGTCCTTAAAAATGGCGAAACCTAAAACAGTATTTTTATTGGATGAGGACAAGTATCTTCTTTAATGTGCCTTGATAAATCTGTGATAAATATGTAGATCTTCTACATTTTAGTTAATTTATTCCCTTTTAGCCCTGAAAACCTACAGATCACATTCGGCAGGCTTCTGACTTAACCATCTGGGGAAGGTCTTATGACTCATGGCTTACATTCAGTCCCTGAGTAAGAATCTTATCATGAGTTCCTCGAAGTTTTAATGTACCAATTAATATGTAACCTACTGACACCTAAAGGGACATTGATTTGTGTCTGAACCATGAAGTTTTACTGGTTATCTTGCAAGTAGTACATCTTAGCCTGTATGGTGTGTTGCCAGGTAGCGTGCATTGTATTGATCTGTGGGTTCTTTGACTCACCACAGAAAAGAATTTCAGAGCGAATCCAAGTATAGTTTAAGACAGAAATTATTAGAGAGAAAGAGGCATGCACAATGAGCATGGGCATCTTAAGAGAAAGAACACCCACTTGTCTTTGACAAGAAGTTTCATATACTTTTACTTTATTAGGCTAACCATGAACTAAGAGGTGGGCTGCAGGTATCTGGTCACGAGTTTTTGATTGCCATCTCCCTGCCTTTGATGAGCTAAAAGGGTGGGGTTTTCTTAGAACATCATGTCTGTGTTTGGGTGACTTCCTATTGTTTCTGTGATTTGCTGCACTGGTAAATCCACATTCCAGCCCACAGGGTGGTCAGGTCTGGTGTGCCTGGTCAGTTGGGTGGAGGTTGTGTACCAATACTAAAGATGTCTGAATGCTTAATTTTAATTTAAACCGCCTGCAAGAAACTTATCTATGTCTAACTTGCACTGAATAACCTGCCTCAGTTGTACTGTGCCAATGACTGTAACCTCTGTGTTGTGCCCACCAATGAAAAAAGACAGCTTTGATATGAGGAGTCCCCTCCCTTTTCTTGACTTTTTTGAGTCAGAGTCTCACTCTGTCACCCAGGCTGGAGTGCAGTGCCATGATCACAGCTCACTGTGACCTCAACCTCCTCGGCTCAGGACATCCTTCTGCCTTGGCTTCCTGAGCAACGGGGACTACATACACATACCATCATGCCTGGCTAAGTTTTTGATTTTTTGTAGAGATAAAGTCTCACTATATTGCCTACACTGGCCTCAAACTCCTGGGTTCAAGTGATCCTCCTGCCTTGGCCTCCCAAAGTGTTGGGATTACAGGCATGAGTCACCACACCCGGTCTCCCTTCTCCTAAACTTTCTGATAAAATCATTCCAACTGGTGACAGACTTTGGAATATGCCCAACTTTGTTGGTGTATCTCCCAGGTCAGTTCTCACATTTGGCTTCCAGAAAACCTTTATCCAATTTTTTCTGCCTCAACAGAAGTAACAGAAAGGGTCGACTGCCTCTTTCCTCTCTGACCTCATCTTCCTACTGTGGCAGAATGCAGCAGATGCTCAAATATATTTCTTGTAGGATTGAGTGAATAAACGCAGAAACACACGTAGCTGGTTCGGGATCAGCAGTTAGCCTCATGGCAATCGCCTGGCATGACAAAATGTTTCCCACTAACCCTGTGGCAGGAAGGGGGCTTGGTAGCAGTTAAAGATATTTCCTTTTGAAAGGCAAGCTGCAACTTTAAAGACCCGCCAGGCGCCAGGCAGGTTTTGTTTAAGAAAGGCCAAATGGACAGAGACTGGCCATTTCATGGAAATGCAAAAGAGTAACTAATTCACAGACTTATCCAAAACCCTTCTTCTGAAGTTGATGGTTTACAACCCTGCAGTTCCTGAAAACCATTTGTTCTCTGAAAAATCTGATTTTGCTGAGTACAACCTTGTAAGATTCCAAAGGATATATGTAATCACTCAACATGACCCCCTCCCTTACCTAAACAAGGGTATAAGACCCCACTTCTCCTGTTCTGGGAGGCTCGACTTGGACGCATGAGCTCCTCGAGCCCGCTGTGCCGGCCAGCGTAATAAAATTGCCACTTCCTATAATAGCCTCTCTCTACTTTTTCACTTGCTCATTCCAGTCCAGACATACTGACTTCATGCTAACTCTCAAACATGAGTCTGCATGGAACGTTCTCTCTAGTAGGACATTCTTCTCCCAGGTGGCCACAAGGTTTGCTTCCTCACCTCATTTATTCTTTGCTCAAATGTCACTGTCAGGGAGGTCTACCATGATGTGCCTATTTAAAACTGCCACAGCCTCTAGCACTTTGCCATCTGCATTGCCCCACTTTACTTTCCCCCCATGGTCTTTAACACTTTCTAAGATACTATATCATTTACGTAAATATTTTGTTTACTGTCTACCTCGCCTTACTAGGATATAAGCTCCAGGAAGACAGGAATTTTTGTCTATTGCGTTCATTCCCTATTATGTGACAGGCAGTTTTAAGCATTGGAAAAATAGCAGTGAACAAAACAGACAAAAACACTTGCCCTTTTGGAGTTTAATTTGTTGAAAGTTGTGTCTTGAATTGTTCTCAAGTGGTTTTGTTTTGTTTTGTTTTGTTTTTTGAGTTGGAGTTTCACTCTGTCACCCAGACTGGAGTGCGGTGGCCGCTCCCAGCCACTGCAGCCTCGACCTGCTGGGCTCTGGCGATCCTTCCACCTCAGCCTTCCGAGTAGCTGGAACTACAGGCGTGTGCTACCATGCCCGGCTAATTTTTTTGATTTGTTGTAGAGATGAGGTCTCGCCAAGTTGTCCAGACGGGTCTCGAACCCGCAGGCTCAGGCAATCCACTCACCTCAGCCTCCCAAAGCGTGAGATTACAGGCTGAGCCACCTAGCCCGGCTTCTCAAATGTTTTTGTGTGAGTTTTGTATATATCTTTCTTTTCCTGAATTAGGCTTGTAAATGTTTTCCTGTATTCTGATATTTTCCAAAACCACTCCATTTTTATTATTTTTTTCATTAATTTTTTTAAACATTTCCTTCTTTTGGGATTATTCTCTTATATGGTGCTTTAAGTTGAAGGTTTCATTTGACATTCTTAATTTTTCAAAAATGAATTCAGAAAAAAATTTATTATTGGCCTAATACAGGTTACGTTTTTGTGACATCTATGTGTGCTGGAAAACAATGTGTATTCTCCATCAGGCAGGTATACAGACATTTGTATTTACACCAAACTTGCTAACTGTGCTATTCAAATTCACTGCATGCTAGTTTATGCTTATTTAGATTTTTCATTTTAGATTTGTCAGTGACTGAGACATGCATGTTGTAAAGGCTCCCACTATAATAGTAAATTTGTCATTTTCCTGATGTATCTCTATGACATTTGCTCTATTTTTTCAAAGTTGCTATTAGTTATACGGGTTGAGTACCTTTATCTGAAATGCTTAGGAACAGAAGTGTTTCACATTTTGTATCATTTGGGGTTTTTGAATATTTGCATAGAAGAGTATGCAATGAGGTATCTTGGAGATGAGACCCAAGTCTAAACACAAGATTCAATTATGCTTCATATAAACGCTATGCATATAGGCTGAAGTTGACCTTATAAATTATTTTTAATAATTTGGGGCATGAAACAAAGCTTGTGTACATTGAACTATCAGAAAGCAAAGGTTTGGGGTATAGAATTTTCCACACATGGTGTCATGTTAGTGCTTCATAAGTTTCAGATTTTGGAACATTTCAGATATTAAATTTTTAGATTACTGATGTTCACCCTGTACAAGTTTTATGATGAGTATATAGTCTTGATTAACTCAGAATTTTAATGACACTTGAAGTACCTTCTATTTTTCACCTTGACTGTAACTTTTAGTGAAAATTGCAACTGTTTTCATTAGAATTCACCTGCTATGTATTTTCATCACTTTGTCTTAAATTAGTATTGTTTCTTTATATATTCTTTATTATTGTACTTATATTTAAATGTTACCTTTTACCCAGTCTGAGAGCTTGTTGTTAGTCTGAAAATATAAACCTAAACACATGTGTTAAAAACAAAAGGGAAAGTTCTGGTATAATAGACACAGGAGCTGCTGTCACCTCCTAATTACACAACAGTGACTCTTGTCTGAAATTCCAAGTTGCTTGGGAGGTTGAGGTGAGAGGATCACTTGAGCCCAAGGTTCAAGGCTGCAGTGAGCTGTGACTCTACCACTGCACTCCAGCCTGGGTGAGACTTTGTCTCTAAAAATAAAAATTAAAAAATAGGACAGTGACTCTCAACTAGGAGTGGAATGGCATCCCCAGAAGTTTTAAAAATGTACGAGTGACCTTTGCTTGTCCTAATGACTGGGGGATGCATTTAATATGTAGAAGTAAGGAATGTGCAGATCAAACCTTCCCAACAAAGAAGTCATTTCTCCAAAATACACAACAGCAAACCCTTGAGAAACACTGCACTAAAGGAAAGAAAATGAATAAAACAATTACATAAAAGGAAAATTTTTAAAATTTATTGTTAATAAAGGTAAAATAAGATGTTTTATAAATATGAATGAAAGCCGGGTGTGTTGACTTAGCCTGTAATCCCAGCACTTTGAGAGGCTGAGGCGAGAGGACTGCCTGAGCCCAGGAGTTCAAGACCAGCCTGGGCAACTTGGTGAGACCTCCTCTCCAAGAGAAATCACAAAATCTAGCCGGGCATGGTGACATGCATCTGCAGTCCCAGCTACTTGGAAGGCTGAGGCGGAAGGATCGCCTGAGCCCAGCAGGTCAAGGCTGCGGTGGCCGTGAGTGTGCATACTGTACTCCAGCCTGGGCAACAAGAGTGAGACTCGAAAAAATAAAATAAAATGAAAATGTATGGAAATTCCTCTATTAAAAGTTGATTGGAGGTCACCAGTATTTATATCATCCCTCCAAATAAAAAAAGTTTCAATGTGCTCTCTTCTTTCTTCCCTCTCATCTGTCACACATGCCTGCTTGTTGTACACACTGTACATCCTCCTTTCTTGAATGTTTTGCTGGTTTACATTCTTTTTTTTTTTTTGAGTTGGAGTCTCACTGTCGCCCAGACTGGAGTGCAGTGGCCGCTCCCGCCCCCGCAGCCTCGACCTGCTGGGCTCCGCGATCCTTCCGCCTCAGCCTTCCAAGCAGCTGGAACCACAGGGGCGCCCTATCACGCCCGGCTAATTTTTGATTTATTGTAGAGATGAGGTCTCAAACCCGCGGGCTCAGGCAACCCACTCACCTCAACCTCCCAAGGCGCGGGATTACAGGCTGGGCCACCAAGCCCGGCTTGGTTTACATTCTTAAATATTTTTTAGAT
>CAUYQG010078327.1:0-25995 GCA_963574415.1 Tarsius wallacei | reverse complement strand
CGCCCGGCTAATTTTTGATTTATTGTAGAGATGAGGTCTCGCCAGGTTGCCCAGGCGGGTCTCGAACCCGCGGGCTCAGGCAATCCACTCACCTCAGCCTCCCCAGGCGAGGGATTACAGGCTGAGCCACCAAGCCCGGCTAGCTAGTAACTTTTAAAAAAATGTATATGTAAAGACAAATTTTGTCTTTTCCCATTTAATACATTCCTGTTTAGCAGTCATTTAAAATTTACTTGAAAAAAATATCTAAGATCCATGGGGGAAAGCTAGGTGGGGGAAAGTGTGATTTGTTGATCTATAAATTACTAGCTATGGGACACTGAGATAATTGTTTACCATTCATTGTGACTCATCTGCACACAGAAGCGATAGTGCCTAGTTCACAGAATTATCACAAGCATGAAATAATATTTTGGATGACATTTTAGCAGTTATAAAGTACTATACAGGTGCAATACTGGAGAGAAGTTTGGAAACATCTCTCTACCAGTTTTAAGCCTACTGCACAGCCTAAACGGAAGTGAAAGAAGGCTGAACTTGTAGTAATAATTTGGAGATGATCCAAAGGGTGAGAGTGTCATTTCAGAAGCAGTATGAATCCAATTCAGTGACTAATTAAATAAGCAAAGTTGACAGGAGAAGGAAGACCTGAAAATGGCTAAAGTCTTGAGCCTATATGATTAAGCAAGTGATGATATTAGCACACTCACACACACATATATAAATACACACACATATGCATGTGCATATATGTGTATATCTTTTAAAGGTGAGAATGAAAATTAGATTCCAGAGACTGTACTTCATCTGATCATGTATCAATACAAATTTTGTTCTTTGATATTTTTGCCAAAGTGTTAGGGCAAAGTATGGCTGGAATTGACACATCCAGGGAAATGGCCACCATCCCTCAAGTGCTTTTTGGATGGTCTTGCAAGGTAGAAGATGTGATTGAGATTGAATTTCCTAGTAGTGAGTGTCTTTCAACTCTGGAGTAGTGTATAAGGAAGATTTGAAACCTCTTTTACTGGAGTTTGTAAAGATTGGAGAGTTGATCATTCACCTGATGTAAGTAGCTTTCAGACTGGGGACAAGTAGCAAACTAGATGTTTTCTCTGGTTTCCAGATCTATAGATTCCCATGATCATCTGTGAAAATGATGATTGGAATTATAAAAAGTAAGGCAGAAAAATAAAAACTTAGCTGAATGACCAAATCTAGTAATCATTGCTTTATTGGATCAATGTCAAATATTTATTGAGTGCACACATGTGCCCGACCCATGCCTAGTTGAGCCCAGAGCAACAACTAGGAACAACCTGGTCACCATTTTCAAGGTAATCATCATGTCGTAGGCTACAAAAAGACAAAACAATTACTTCTATTCGTGATTCATAAACCCTAAATGACACATTGAACATTTCTATCTACTTTCCGCATTGCCTCTCATGTAGCTCATCATCCCTGAAATCATTGCTGTAACTCCTAGATGTGTGACAATGTGACTGTCACAGGGGAGTCTATTATCAGGCTGAAATTGGCAACCACTTGTGTGGTGGGTGCTTACATGTGCCAATAGCTCCACTTATTTAAAAATAACTTCTCCTGAAGCCATCTGGGGGGCCTTCTCATTCTACTTGGGACCCATGTCACTGGGATATAACACTACATCTTGAGAAGTTCCTTTACGCCATTAACATCAGTAGTATTTCTCAAAATCAGTTCTGCAGTACATTCTATATGACACTCAGAAGACAAAGAAGAGTTCCATATTTAAACACATTTTTAAAAATCTGTGCTTTGCTGTCCCATCTGATATATTCACAGTGAAGCTTAATATGGAAAGCTCAGGGCATAAAAGGTTTTGAGAAATTTTGGCTTCCCATGATTTAATCATGGAACCGTTCTTTCCATGGGACTCTTGTTAGCAGCTGGTAAAGCACATGTCTCTGGGGAATGCTGGTTCATCAGATTGGGTGGCATCAGTGAAAGTAGAGAGATGAGTCTCAAGGGAATGGAATGCAAGACAAGCACATTCAGATGGAATAAGGAGCAGAGCAGATTCTGGATTATGCATTCTCCCAGCAGCCGTCTGCCCGCAGTGCCGGCCTTGTTCATACGACAAGAAATGGAACAAAGTCCCACTCTCAGCAGCCTTGTTGCTCAAGGAATTTTTAAGAGACAAGGGTGAAGGATTCCAACTGCAAACATATATACATGTGGGTGTAAGAAACATAAACAGAAAAGAGCACTTATGGGTAACAGAAGTACCAGCTGGAACTTTAGAGCTGGGTGGTTTGTATTTGCACAGGTTTTTTTTAAAGTTGAGAATAGATTTTAGAGTACATAATCCATATGGTGTGCTTAAAATAGACCACATAGTCTGAAAATGGAGCTCCTGAGAAATTCACAGATAAAAATCTCCACTGCTATTTTCATATGTAAAAGCTGAAATCATCTTGTAAAGATAATTCAGGATGATCTATTTCCATTTCCATTTGAATGCAGAATTACTTGGTTTCATTGCAAAAAGCTCTAGCCAGAGCCTCCTAAAAAGTCACATGCCTAACTCCAGGCATTTCTGAGTGTCTGTTATAATACTGCAGTATCTAGCTTGCAGGAAAAGATAAAAAGAGAAGATAGGCAAAGAGAACAAAAGAAGACCTAGAGTCAGATGTTCTAATAATTAGTTCTACTGGGGAATAGGGAGAAGTAACCTATAGAATTACAATGATTACAGTTAGAATGCTTGATTACTTTGTTTTATGGTAAATATCTCACATTACTTTCAGCTTTATTCTTTGTTTAACAACTTTAATTCTTTCCTGAAAATCAGTAAATGAAAAATAGTTCATTAATTAGGTTAAATAGATACTAAGTAGATCGTATCTATAATAGATAGTATCTATTAGATAAATATATAGATTTTGGACCTATTTGTATAATGTTAGGAAGATTTGTTGTGTCTATTTTTGACACATTTTCTTTACCAACTTTTCAACATTTTATGGCTTATGGATGCATTATTCTCAAAATACACTTACAAATAGTTATATTGCAAAAATATACTTTTGGGGCAACATTAAGGTATGTTTCAAAATGTGAAAACGGCCCATGTGGCAAACAGCCATCAACCTGTTCATCACTCTTGCTTGGCCTTAAGAACCAAGCAAAATCCTCTGAATTCGTTCAAACATGGTATCCATAAGACCTATCCTTTAATATTGTATTCTCTTACTAAAAATTGTTGTGTCAAGTAAATTGCTGTTATGTCTTTGCCTAAATTAATAGTGTTGACACATCACTTCTTTTAGTTTATTTAGTGTGTTTTAGGGCGAAAAAGTTGATATTCTGGGAAAAAAGCATTATCCCAAAAGCGGTACAGTTCTTCAAAAGTAATTATGACAAAAAATCATTAACTGCAGAGTATTATATATTAAGTATTCTGTATTACACACTTAAGTACACTTAGTAAGTGTACTTATTAATAAGTATACTTATGAAGTCTGAATTATAATATTTTCAACTCACCTTAAATAAGAGAGCATTGTGCTGTGTGCTTAGTAGAAAGATTTTCTTTTCAGACAAAAGGATGGGAATAAATAACTTGCTCAGGGACTTATACCAAGTTTATAGACTTGCAATAAATTAACTAACACAATTTTACATAGCAGTTTTGGAAAGTTTGAGTCCAAATAAGTCAAGCAAAGAAAGATTAGTCTGTTGGAGAAATCCCAGAATATTTTAACAGAAGAGCAATGCTCTTGTCCAGGATTGGCCAGCGACCAGCTCTGTGGCCTTGGAAAAGTCTCATATCCTCTGGGATACTCTCCTCATTTGTAATAAAAAAAGGAGTGGTTGCACTAGATACTCATTAAGATCCTTCAAGTATCTGCATCCTGGAAAGCTAATGCTCTAGTTAACCTCTTAAAGGAGAGAATACAGTACTTGTGAAATTTCTAATTTAAATATGTCCCCAGAGGTTACAGGGTTATACCTATCCCTATACCCACACTTATTCTTATGCATATAGTAGAAGGAGAGAGAGAGATTGATTTGAGTGTTTTGAAATAAAAGTATTCTAAGTCGTCTCACATTGTGGGACCCTATTAGACCCAAAAAGGATTTGAATACTATATCAGGTTGATAAATGTAGGCACTAGCAAACCATCCAGAAACTTAAATTTCAGACATATTTTGAACTGGAGTTAACAAATCACCAGATATTGTTCACACCTATTATGTGCGAAGCACTTTGCTTCATGCTTTTCTTTTCATCTCCAGGGTATTGGTTTGGTGCCAGATCAGTGTTTCAGAAAACTTATTGTTAGTGAGCTTTTCTCAGAGTAGTTTCAGAAGTCAATTTAGTACTATTACATAGCTGACTTTAAAGATAATATATGTTAATTTATATAACATTTAAAAGCTTTACCTTCAAGAAAGGCATCAAACATCTGAAAAACAAAAGTAGACATATAAAATTTAAGTCTTTAAAATTGGACTTATACCCCATGACCTCATGGAGTAATGAGTGTTGTAATCTTAAAGCTAAGTTTCTGAAACTTGACCCTTTTGACATTTTGGACCAGGTAATTCTTTGTGGTGGGAGACTCTCCTGTGCACTGTAGGATGTTTAGAAGCATCCCTGGTCTCTACCCACTAGATGCCAGTAGCACCATCCTCATCATTGTGACAAACATGTGTCCAGATATTTCCACATGTTCCCTTGGAGACAAAATAGCCCCAATTTGAAAATCACTGCTTTATGGCAGGATAAATTGGCAATGATATTACATGACAATTTTGTTTTCTTGAAAATAACACTGGTGAAATTATAAATTTGACAAGAAAAAAGTGTAATGCTAATTGAACCTTGATTTCAGTTTTCAGTGCTGCTATGCTGACCTCTATTTGTGAGTCAGGTACAGTAGAGTTAATTTACTGCCCTTTTAAATACTTAGGCAACATGGAACTAATTCACATATGCAGAATCGAAGTTGGACAGGGAATCAGGAGTTAGTCCATATATTAAAATGGATGGAGGGAGATTACTATCGAAATTGCACAAAGAAGAACTTGTTTCTTTCTCTTGGAGTGGACCTAAGTAACTTAATTTATGTTGATTTTTTTTCCTTAAGTGTTGGAAGCAAGGAAAATAAAGCCAGAAAACAAGCACATTTAAAAATGAATAAATCAAAAGCATTTCCTCCATACTTATTTCAATTGAGAATATTATCACCAGCTGAAAATGGATAGATTTAAACTTCTTTTGGAAGGCCACAATGCTTTCGCCTAAGAAATCTTTTATACGCAGAAACAGGCTAACCATTTGTAAAAGCATCCAAAAAGACAGAGTCCTGAGGAGTTGATGGTGTGTGTGTGTGTGTGTGTGTGTGTGTGTGTGTGTAAATTTTGTGTTTTATAACACAATTTTGTCAGAAGCAGAGACACCAGTGAGGGGACCATTGTGATAATCCAGAAGAGAGCAACAGTAGTGTGGACCTGGGTCATCAGAGTGGCAGTGATAGAATTTGCTGATGGATTCACTGTGAATATGGTCTGAATCAAGGGTGCCTCCAAGTTCTTTGGTCAAAGCATACAAATGGATGGAGTTGTCATTAACTGAGATGGGGGACACTAGGAGGAGCCAGATTGCCAGCAAATGGCAGGAGGGGGAATATCAAAATACCATTTTAGACATGTTGCAGTTGACAGGCTTATTGGACATCCGACAATGGATATTGAGCAGGCAGTTAAATATCAGAGTATGATGTTTTCAAGAGAGGTCTGAGCTGGTGCTATACAGCCTACAGATATTGCTTAAAGTCATGTGACTGGAAGAGATCCACTAAAGAGTGATGTGGAAAGGAAAGCAGAGAGAAGAGGTGGGAAGACTAAGCACTAGGACACACTGATATTAACAGGTTAGGGACATAATAACCAAAAGGTATAAACAACCCAAATGTTCATCAATGGGTGAAACAAAGTGTGGTCTCTGTATATAATAGGAATATCATTCAGCCATAAAAGAATGAAGTACTGACACTGCTACATCATGGATGGGCGTTGCAAACATCGTACTAAGAGAAATAAGCCAAACACAAAAGGTCACATATTGTATGATTCTATTTATGTGAATGGCTAGAATAGTTAAATCCATAGAAACAGAAAACAAACTAGTGGTTACCAGGGATTGGGTGGAGGAGAAAACAGAGAGTGACTGTTTTATGGGTACAGGGTTTCCTTTGGGGATGATGAAATTGTTTTGGAACTAGATAGAGCTGGTGGTTGCATAATATTGTGAACATACTAAATGCCATCTATTGTTCGCTTTTAAATTATATGTTTTATGTCATGTGAATTTCATATGAATTTTTTTAAAAGAAAGACGAAGAAAGTCAAGGAGTAAAGGGACCAGTAAAGCTGGCTTAGAAGAAGCAGACAGAGGGGCAGAAGGACAACTATGATGGGTTTCCTGTGCATGTCCCGGCAGTCAGGTATAGGAAGTGTTTCAAGGAGGACAGTGATGAGCTTTCTAAAACCACATGTGATGAGGACTGAGAATTGAGGAGGATATAGTATATGGAAGTGACTGGTGAATGTTTTATTAGAACAGCTTTGGTGAATGATGATTGCAATGACTTGAAAAGAAAAGGTTCACACGATTGAGAGGTGGGAAACTGAAAGGAGGAAGAAGAGAACAAAGGAGAAGGTTCACATGATTGGGAGGCAGGAAACTTGTAAAAGGAAGTAGAGAAATACGTCACTGTCTGGAGAAGGATTGGGTGATGGGAGAAATAACTGCATGTTTTGAAGGTGATTGTAAAGCTTTGACGGTTTCCTCTCCCCACCCCATAATTACTCAAAAGTTGCTGGCAGGGTTTACTACTAGAGAGTGAATACACTTGCAAATCAATCCATCACCCTAACCTACAATTATCATTTGGGGAAGCAACACATTCACATTCGGTGAGCACAATTATAGAAGTGCAAGATGACTGAATGACATCTGTGTACTTAAAGGGTACACAGCACACATGTGCACACACACTCTATTTACTAGCCCTGACTAGAATGGGTGGAAACGCGGTATTTTAATTGTGTGTCGTGATGATTTTTTGGCATTGTCCCAGATTTGGACAAATTTGTTGATCTAGAAAATATTGCCACCTACAAATAATAACTGACAATGGATTAATATTTGTGCTGCAGAATGAAGTTGTGGAAAGTGTTTTTACTGTGATTTTATTGGCCTATTTGAGGAGCCACCATGGAAGACCACAGCTAGTACAGAAATTCAACTTGCCCTAATACACAAGTCTAATTAGAGTACCATCCTAAAATTAGAGAGTGGAGAACTAGAAAGAAAATGAAATTTAGCTGAGAAACAGATGATTTGTTTTGTGTTTGGGAGGTTTTCCTGTGAATGGGTTTATAGTGAGATAACGAAATTGAAGTAGCATAAAATGCACAGGAAAGAGAAATTGGCGTCAGGGAGTCCAGACCATTCTTTAGAGGGGTTTTGTTATAAATTACAGAAAATAAACGGTGGATTAGCTGGAGGAGGATTGGAAAATATGTTTTTTTTAAAGATAGAAGACATAGTAGGATATTTGTAAAGGTGAGTTTTAATACTAACAAGTTTTTAGAAAAGTTTAACCTATTCCCTTTTCACTCATAATTTTTTAAAAATTACCTTTAATAGGTGGATGCACTAGCAAGTCAATATCTATCATTAGCACTTAATAGCACCATGTTAGGGAAATAAACTTCACCCTTTCTTTTCTCCTTCATACTGAAAATTCAAATCATCACCATTTATTTCCCAAAATAATAAATAAGAATACAGCTTTTAATATCTGCATTTCACAAATTTGTGAGTTTTTCCATAAGAATTCCTTAAAGAAGAAGGGAAACAACTGTTATATTCATTGACTGTAACGATGGCTGGGAGAAGGCATAATCAATATGGTGGTGCCTGATGGGATTCACTGGATAATCAATTAATTTCAGAGGTTTGTATAACAGCATGGATATGTTGTTGATGAGTACGTAGGCCCAGCATTAGGGATGTCCTGAATCCAGTCCCATCTCTCTAAGAGGAAAAACACAAAGAGCAGGATGCATGGGGAGGAGACCCGCCAAACATCTGTGTTTAATTCTTCAACAGCAGTGACCACCCAGGGGGCAGCGGCTTCTTCCCAGAGAAACTCGATTACACCAGCATGAGGTGCCTTCACTTCCTGGAGAAAAATTATACCTTTGGTCAAGCAGAAAAAAATCTGCTTTGGAAAGAGTTTCCTAAAATGTTGTCCCTGCTTTGGTTCAAGAAGAAGCCTTGGAAAGTTTCTTTTTTCTAGAGGAAAATGTTCTAAGCTTAGTAGTTCCTTCTCTCCTGTCACTGGCAGATTTTAAAAGAGGTAGGGGAGGTAAGGGGTTCATCATGGGGAAAGTCAGTCAGTCAAGAGCTGATGGGATCATGTGTTTTGTGCCAGTCTGCAGAAATCATTAAGGCCAGAGTATATGAATCAGGTACCTTCACAGAGGAATTCATAACTACCATCCTTGAGATCAGTGCTTCTCTTGGTCAGCCAAAGAGCTTTTCAAAGCTGGCCTCCGGGTGCAAGTCTGTGCTGGCAACATCCTCAAATGTTCCAAGAGAAGCTCTGATAGATTTGGATAGAGACTCAAGTGATGTTCATGGTGCCTCACTGCCCTGCCTACAGCATTGCCTTAAGGGTAGAATTCAAGGGCCTTGTGTCTTTTGTACTCAAGCCTGTCATCATCCTTAGCATATAGTAGCATTCGATGAATATGTGTTGAATGAATGAACAAGTGAAAGAATGGAATGAACTGGCAAAGTCATTCATGATGTGGTGCATGCTCTTCATGCCAGTCTGGTAGAATTGAACTGTGCACACTGGCTCTAGGTTACCTGGGTTTGAATCCTCACTTCATATCTTATTGGTCACTGTGATCTATCTCTGATTTAGTTTCCTCATACTATTACTTAACCTCCCAGGAGGTGTGAGGACTAATAAGCAGCTATTAAACAGGAAGTACCATGAGTGGCATGTAGTAAAATTATTATAAGGACTAGCAATTTTTATATCTCTTCACTCCATGTCCCACAATCTGTGCTCAAATCATACCCACTTTCGCAACTGATGCTTTGGGGATGCCCTTCAGCCTCTTGAAGTACAGTTGTCTCTCTCCTTTACTTATCGTGGCCCCACAACCTCCAGTAAAAAAAAAAAATCTTCCTTGGCCTCTGCAGTCTTTGCAAGCTGCCTCAATCATGGGCTTGGACAGTACCACATACCATGCCTCTGTCAGAATGCTTATACTATTTTGTAACTGACAGTTGTCTGTCCTTCCCACAAAAATGTGAGCTCCTGTAGGGCAGGGACACTCTTTCATCTGTAAATCCCCAGTGGGGCCCATGCACAAATTCGGACCTCCCAAAATGTCGGACATTGAAGAGTTTCTGGACCACAATGACATTTTGGGGTAAGAATATATCCCTGTGTTTGACTCTGACAATGTTTTTGAGGCATTAAATGGATAAAACGTGAAAGCAGCTTTTCTCCAGGAGTAACTAGAAGATTTGAAGAACTAAAAGCTGAAAGATAATATGTGAATTACGAGGATGCGAAAGAATGTGAAAGCTAGCCAGGAACTTATCAAATTCCAAAAGCAGTAAATTAAATAAAACCAGAGGCTACTGAGAGAGACAGTTTTGAAATTGATATGGTTTGGTTGGTGGAAGGGGATGGCAGCTCAGACTACACTACACTGGTAAATTTTAGCAAGCTTTTCAACCTTCAAAACTCCTCCCAGATTCAGGGCAATGTTATTTTATATGGTATATTATCAGAATACCCATCCTCAGAGCAAAAAAGAAATATTAAATATGTCCATCATGGGTATAGGGGATACACATCTCGTGCTCTAGGGTCAGGTTCCAAACATAGGTTTGGAAACCAGAACATTTGAAATGTTCTGATGTCGATATTTATTTTCTTCGTGCCTTTGGCCCAATTTCAAACTCTTTGGTTCATTTCTCACTGGAGTGATTTGTTCTGGTTTTGGTCATATAGAGTACTATGTTTGGTGGCTTTTTTCGTAGTAATTAAGATGAGAAAATATTTCTCATCACTGTTAAAGTTGTTGATTAGAATAGAGTCAATATTACAGATCGTTATGACTAAGAACTCTGAAGTTTGATACTGTCAGTTTGAATCCCAGCTCCACCACTTGAGGACCTTGGGCAAGGGGCTCAAACTGTTCAAGCTTTGTCGTTTTCATTTGAGGATCATTACTGTTACTACCTCAGAGGATTGTTGTGATGTTAACAAATAATAATGCCATCCTGGAATCAGGAAAAGGGGAGGACACTTATCTCCATGGATGTATGCCCGGGACCAGGGGGCCTGCTGCCCTACCATGGCCTCACTATGCTTCAAAGACAGATTGAATGCTCTGTCAGGGACCTGCATATCTTTAATTTTTACTCTGTTAAAATATGATGTGGCTAAGAAAGGGACAGTGCCTTCCCAGAAGGGTTTAGCCTGTTATTTCTCTTTATCAACAGCAGGGAGTCTGACCTCAATTGAAAGGTCCACAGATCTAAAATGTACAAAACAGAACAGCATGGTTTTCCACCTTGGCTTTCTAGTAGATTCCACTCAGAGTTTTGAGCAAACACCAGTTTCTGAGCCCCATTTTAGACTTAATGCAGGGAAACACCTCACCCTCAGTGTATTTTTAAAGGTCTCCAGGTGCAGCAAAAAAGGTTGAGGGAAGTTGTGATAACTCCTTTATGTGGTGAAAAGAACCTAAAAAGACCTTCGTTCAAAAGTAGGCCTATTGGAAGTTCCTCAAATAGTTAAACATAGAATTACCCCATGACCAAGCAATTCAACTCTTGTATACCCAAGGGAAGAAAAAACATATGTTGATAAAAATCTTGTACATGGATGTTCATAGCAGTAGTATCCATAAGAGCCAAAATGGTGGAAACAACCCAAATGTCCATCAATTGATAAACGGATAAGTAAAATGTGATATATCCATACAATGGAATATTATTTAGCCAGAAACAAGAATGAAGTAGAAATTCATGCTACAACATGAGCAAACCTTGAGAATATTATGCTAAATGAAAAATCTAAACACAAAAGACAATGTGTATGACTCCATTTATGTGAAATAGCCAAACTAGACAATTTCACAGAGGCAGAAAGTAGATTAGTAGTTGACAAAGGCTGAGAGAAGGGAGGGATAAGGAGTGACTACTAAGGAGTATAAGGTTTCTTTAGGAGGTGATATAAGTTTTGTGAAATTCTATAGTGGTGATGGTTGTACAACCTTGCAATTACACTAACAACTACCTAGCTGAATACTTCAAAAGGGCGAATTTTATGGTATATAAATTGTAACTTTTAAAAGACTAAGTTTAGTCCTTACTATTTATGTGACATGGGCATATTGGTTATTGAAACTAGTTGAACCCCAAATATCTCTCTTCTGAAAATGGAGGAGGGGCTCCCAGCAGGGATGTTGTAAGGACGAAAGTTGATAGTATTTGTGAAACCTCTGAATATGGTCTGCCTTCTGTACATGGGAATACTCTGCCCTCCTCACTTGCTCCCCAAATCTCAGAGAGGGGCACCATGAAGATGTTAAAAGACTGGTTCCTGTAGGGGAATATGAAGCACCAAGAAGAAGGGGTAGGAGCTGCCCAGTCACCCTCTACCAATTATGCTGTTTTTTCATGAACTGGTCTTGGGAAAGCCACGCTGGATGTTATGGATTGAATGTTGTGTCATCCCCAGATTCAAATGTTGAATCTCTACCATCCAACACATGGTATTTGATATGGGGACCTTGGGAGATAGAGTTTTTAGGTCATGAGAGTGGGGCCCTTGTGATGAAATGAATGCTGTTATAAGAAGAGACTCCAGAGATCCTGAGGTCTCCCTCTCCACTATGTGAGGGCACAACTTGAAGATGCAATTTGCAAGACAGGAAGAGGACCCTAACTAGAAACCAAATTGGCCAATGACTTGATATTGAACTCCTCAGCCTCTAGAACTGTGAGAAATAAATATCTGTTGTCTAAATCACCCAGTCTATGGTATTTTGTTATGGCAGCCTGTGCAGACTAAGATACTGGAGTAGAATTGGGAATAGCTCTTTGGAGAGATGATAAGTTCATCAAAGGTCAAGTGTATGAAACCTTCTGCAGCAACAGCATGGCTAGAGTGTTGTGTTTTTCTTTGTGCCCAACTCCTGGGCCACAGACTGGTACCAGGAACCAGACTGCACAGTACAGCAGGAGGTCAGTGGGAGGTGAACGAGCAAACCTTCATCTGTGTTTACAACTGCTCTCCATCACTCGCATTACTGCCTGTATTCTGCCTCCTGTCAGAGCAGTAACAGCATTAGATTCTCATAGGAGCATGAACCCCATTGTAAACTGTGCATGCAAAGGATCTAGGTCGTGTACTCCCTATGAGAATCTAATTTCTGATTATCTTAGATGGAGCTGAGGTGGTGATGCTAGTGTTGGGGAGTGGCTGCAAATACAGATTAACATAAGCAGTGAGATTTGACTGCACAGAGACTATAAATGCTTGCAGACTCATATCAAAATAATAATTTCATAACAATAATTATTTCATTGTATAGTAGAATATAATAATAATAGAAATAAAGTGAACAATAAATGTAATGTGCTTGAATCATCCCAAAACCATCCTCCCTCAGTTAATGAAAAAATTGTCTTCCACAAAACCGGTCCCTGAAGCCAAAAAAGTTGGAGACTGCTGCTATAGAGGACATATAAATTGAAATTGTTTTTATCTTTTTCTTTATTTTTTTCTGTTTTTTTTTTTTTTTTTTTTGGTCAGGATCTCACTTTGTTGCCCAGGCTGTAGTGCAGTGACATGATCATAACTCACTGCAGTCTCAAACCTCTAGGCTCAGGTGATCCTTCCACCTCAGTCTCTTAAGTAGCTAAGAGTACAGACATGCACAACCACACCTGGCTCATATTTTGATTTTTTTGGAGAGACAAGGTCTTGCTGTATCAAAACCAGGCTAATCTCAAACTCCTGGGCTCAAACAAACCTCCCATCTCGGCCTCACAAAGTGCTGGGATTACAGGCATGAGACATCATGCCCAGCATGTTTTTGCCTTTATCTAAGTTGAGAAAATTCACAATTGAAGCCTGTATGATATGATTATTTGCTTATTATAAAGAATCCGTTCAATTAGGCTCACAGCAGTGAGATTAGGGTTCTGATTGGCCAAGGGAATTAATTACTGATTGAATAAAGAGGAAGGCAGCATTCTCATTTAAGTTGTCACCATTTCTCTACTCAATCCTGAAGAATTCTCAAGATTTATCTCACAATATTTCTAATCTTCAGACTCAGAATGGTATATTGGAATTCTTAGGAATTTTATAAATTTTCCTAAGTCATATGTTATTTTTAAAATACTTCCACCATTCTTCATACTCAATTATTACAGACATTAAAGGGGTTTTCAGTTTAACATTATTTACCAAGAATTGCAGCCTACAACAAATATTCAAACACTGGGAAATGCTGGCAAATGTTACTAAGTAATATCTGAATAACCTCACATTCACATCTCCTAATAAGATTAACGTCATTATCCAGAGTCATATGTGGAAATTGCCAATTGAGGGACTTATTTTGCTTCAAAAGCTTGTTATTTCTTGGAACAGCAATCATATGATTTGCATATCGTATACTATACATATAAACTTATTCATATTTAATTTGCAACAAACACACATGTAACATGACAACATCTATAAGCAAAGTTGACTTATTACCACATGACCACTTTTCTGAACTCTTGTCCTGGTTCTGGAAGTGCCATCCTTGATCTTTGACTCTGTGTCAGAATTTCCTGCTCTTACTTAACATTTTTGGTTTTTTATTGACATGAGAGTCTCACTATGTTGCCCTGGCTGGTCTCAAACTCCTGGCCTCAAGTGATTATATTACCTTGGCTTTCCAAGGTGCTGGGATTACAGGCATGAGTCACCATGCCCAGCCTTCCACTCTTACTTTTGACTTTGAAGCCAATGGCTTCCATCAAACCAGTTATGTCCCCATACTGATTGTTCGCTTTTAATTTTTCAAGGAGAGTTATAACACCTTTTCTCATTTTCTTGATGTCTCTACTTATTTTTCTTGGAATTTGGGTTTTAGAAATACATGTAAATTTGCTGGGAAGTGCCAGGAAGGAATTTACACATGAAAACACTACTCGTGATAAAGCCTGGACTGGCTGACTGTTGACTCTACCCAGATTGAGCAGGCGGGGAGAGACTGATCTGGAGGTAAAACAACATGCTCATAGGGTGAAGCTAGCTCTTTGGGGTACAGATCCAGCTTTGGGTGCTGCAAGAAAGTCCAACCTGACAAGCTGTGAAGGCCATGAACATGCACCCAGCAGCCCTGTTGACTGCAAGGGTTGTAATTGACTAAAACTCCATCTGCTGCACTCTGGAATTGATCACTGGCTTTGTACCAAGGCCCCCGCAGGCTGCTTGCTCCCAATGGCTAAATGTGATGGGGGTGGGGGGTTTCAAGGCAGGCCCTTCCTTTAAAGACATGGTACCACTTGGTTGGGTGACTTTGGCTGAGATGTCCTGGCGGCTTTCCCAAACTTTCCTAAGACTGAAGGACCATCTAGGATCTGCCACTTTCTCCTTCCCTCTCCTTTATCGGAGGTTAATATGCATCACAATCTGAATGCTTTCCTGGCCTTCTCCAGTACTCATCCTAGTTCCTTTCATATAGGCATGTCCCCTAACAAAATCCTTGTACACTTCATCTTTTCTTGCCATATGCTCCTCAGAGAATATGAACTAATAATACACAAGTAGATCATAGGATCCAGCCACCGTGACTACACAAAACTGGGATTAGGAGACCCCGGTGGAATGTCTGACAAATAGAAGGCGCATGTTGACAAGAAATGCAGGAGCAAGTGGGGACATTCAGCAATCAAAGTAGCAGGCAGGCAGGAGATTTCAGGAAGCTTCTTCCCTAAGCTGGCGGAGAGCAAGGGAATACAGCCCTCTACCACTGTAGGAAACATAGAAGGAATGCAGATGGTACAGTCCTGAGGATACTGAGCTGATTCTGATTACTGAGATTTAGATTGAACTCAAGAGATGAGCCAGAGACCACAAGGGGAAGTAACTGTCCTGGGAACAAAGGACCAGAGGCAAGATCAGAAGCAAAATGGCAGCCAGGAAAGTATGAAAGGATATTCTGGTTATAAAACCAGAATTTCTTCAATCCTCCCAATGAAGATAAAGGTTGGTTCTAGAAACTAGCCCAAGATTGAACCTTCAGTCTTAAAGAAATATTTTTTGTAGAAGCACAAGAGCTCAGCTATGAGAGAGAGTGGAGCTATTAAGGACCCTGCAGAGAGTGGGGTAAACATTCCTGTGGTCTGGAAAATATGGACACCCACTGAGGTGACCCTGGCATAGTCACTTTACTGACTATGCCTGGGAGCTGCGCTGGCCTGTGAGAGCATAGACCTGGGGACCAGAGAGATCCTGGAGGACTGAAAATGCTAAATGACTTGGACTTCATTTTACATTTGGAAGTATGTTGTTTGAAAATTATCCAAGTCACGGGCTGGCCTTAACATATTTTGGCTGACTGATACGGAGAAATATTTATAGAACTATTCATTCTTTTCAAAAAAATTCACTGGACAACTGCATGAAAAGCAAATATAGAATGATGCTCAATTATAAAGATATTTCTATCTGTGCTGTAACATATCAATTATTTGCACCTGAAAAGTGTAGTGTATTCAATTTGCTAGAAATCTCAAGAAACCATGAAAAATAAAGTGTTGGAATAACCCAATGTAATTCAAGATCAGCAGAATCTAAAGTAATGAGAATATAGAGTAAATACAAGGCTCTTAATGATAAGTTTATTCATTTTTTTTTTACTGAGTATCCCTATAGATGAAACTAAAGATTCTAACATATTTCTCCCAAGAAATATGGGGTACTGGCAGCATTAAATCTGAATTTGTTCTCCAAAGAAATCTGGAGGCCAATATTTCTCTAACTTATACCACTGTCGTCATGGATGGCCAGATTTGGCATAGCTATTCTGGAATCAGAGCTTGTGAGAAACTAAAGCGGTGCAAAAGCCAGGAGAAAATTGGAAGTTAAAACTCCTAGTTTAAATAAAAGATGAAAATATCAGACAAATGATGAAAGCCCAGTTTTTTAGGTCACTTCTCATCATTGATGGCCACATTTTCACTAACAAAAGAAAGGAAGGGTGCAGCTGAGTTAGGTCAATGTGCATTTTTGCAATCTAATGTATTAAAAAAATATTAAACTGGGTGAAATATTTGAGAACTTTCCTCGCTGTCATTGCAAACTTATCAGCGGAGATACGAAAATATTTTATGAGCTTTGAGAAAAGCTGCTCCCCTAGTGTCAAGACAAAGGTTAATCTTGTTAATGGGTTGCTGGCTGGTTGTCTCTATGGTCTTCACCATACCAGGTAACAAAACTGCATGCCATTGTCATGTTCTGGCTTCAACATAAAACTGTCCTTGGAACTGTGGATATATGTGGGTTATGGTGATCACTTTCAGTGTCTCAATGATATTACCAAATGTTATGCCCAAACCGATGGCCTAATGTTGCATTCTGGAAGGCGAGCCTGATTTACTGCCGTGTCTGAAACTTTTATTGGAACAGGATACTGTGTTTTCTTTCCAGTGACTGCACAAGAACTATATGCTCTCTCAGAGGTGTCTTAGCCCAAGATACCTATAAAGCTACTTTCAAGTGTTTATAAGATTGGAATCAAAATATAAGATCATAGGTCTTTTGCTGCAAATATCATTATTTGTTTAAATGTCATTTTCTGTCATATTACAATATCAGGAAACAGCTTTTTATGTGTTTAGTAACAGCACAACTAAAATCTGAAAAACCAGGCTCAAAATCTGCTTGACTCGTTGTCTATGTTGATTTGACTTAACTGAAAGGTTGGAAAAAGGAAAAAAAAAATCCTGAGACCTTATCTTATGTTGATTTACCTTAAGTTAGATAATAGTTTAATTACTTGCTATCAATATTTATTGGACACCTACCATATACAAAGATAGCATAATAGAACGTTGGAAATGAAGGCATGCTCTGTTTTCAGTGGGGTCCCACAGTTGAGCGGGGAGTCAAGTACTCCATTTACTTTGGAACAAAGCATAAGATTAGAGACAAATGTCACCAAGCAGGTGCAAATTACAGCTGTCCATGTGACTGTGTAGAAACAACATCTTCTTCAATCATGACACATGGCACTTATATACTTGGCTCCAACAAAACTGGCATCAGGAAGTAGCTGATGACTCATGCATCACAAATCATTTAGTTCTTTTCATGCATGTTCTTTCTGGAATGTTCTCTTCAGCATCTTCTCTTCCCTCCCCACTCCAATCATATTACTCACTTGGCTTGTCTCATTACTGTTTATTCCTAGTATTTTGAAATAACCATCAATTTATTTAGGAATCTCTCCTGACCCCTTCCCAAAGGGAGTCTCTGCTCTGTGCTCCAGGACACCCTGTAATCCTTGTTTTGATCATGAGTACTTACTTAATTCTTTGACTCTCCTAATATCATATTAATCCCATGAAAACAGAGTCTCCATCAGTTTAGCTCACCAGGATCTAGTGTAGAGCCTAACATATGAGCAGTACCCAATAAATACTTAATTACAGGAACAAACCGATGATAATTATATAGAAAGCTTCCTGTTAGGTCTGTCATGAACAGTTGAGCAGGTTGTACACTGTACAACTCCAAGGAGCACTATTCACATCAAAGACTTTGTGAACGGATTGTTTCCCCTAGTTGTGCAGTGCACAATCAGTACAGTCTTACGTGATAGTCTTGCCTCCCATCTGCTATGTATTGCACCCAAATTTTTTTTTGCTGAGTTAGTTGAAACATGGACTTTTAGTGTGTAATAAAAGCCAGAAATTGTATTTTAGCCTGCACATCCAGTGAAACTCTATAAAAATTCCTTAGAAAAACAGCTTATGACTTACAAATCTAACATTTGCATGGCCATTCGCAAGGATTAAAGTCTTGAAATCTGGTACAGCAGGAAATTGTTTGTCATTAGAGAAGGCATTCTGGTGGTGGCAAAGAAATATGTTCAAACAAAGGAAACCAAGACAGCCTTGAGTGAATCATCATTCTTGTTCTTTACCTGCTTTATCCAGCTAAGAAACAGCAAGCTCCTTCATCTCCAACCTTTTTTTTTCATATTTACATTTCTTTTATTTTGAAGATGTGGGGTACAATTCAGGGTTAGGTATACAAATGTTCATTATGCAGGTACCCTTGTTGATGAGGTGTGTATCTCCAATCTTAAAAGAAAGATAAAATATGTAAAGGAAGGAAGAAAAGGAGGGAGAGAGCGAGGGATGGAGGGAGGATTTGCAGTTTCCCAGAATAGATGGACAAAATAGAAATCCAGGATGAGGGTAGAGAAGTTAAAATTTTAATACTTATGTGCATTTTAGGCTATAATGTTACTAAAGTCAACTACTTAGTCTCAATTTTTCTGGATTTTGCCAAGCCACCAGAGAGGTGTCCATCACACTGGCCAAGGTCAATCAGCCATTGATATTAAAGCCATTATTGCCAAGGAATGGTCTAGGAAATATGAATTGACAATGTGTACTCAAAAAGTTACTCACTTGTCATCTGATAAGTACAGCATCTTGGAACATAATTTTGCCAACTACTTTCAGCTTTATATATTGCATCCCTGGGAATACTTCCCTGTATTCCAAAATTGCTCTCTCTGAAAAAAATGTGCTCTTCCCTGTTGATTGCTGATCCACTTGTATTAATTCATAGCTTGATAAATATAATAGATGACTCATTTATTCCCAAAGTTTTGTCTATATTGTCTTCCAGTTTGACTTAAAGCCCTTGGATAATTCTGGTGACTCCAGGATTTGGTTTCCCTGTTAATTCCATTGAGATCTCACTAACTCCTCAGTTCATTTTCCTACTCATGGACTTAAATCGAAATTTTGGTGTTTGAAGATTCAAAAATGAATAATAGTCAGCTATTTTGGCCATGGTTGTAGTTAAGTTGCTGAAGTGTATTAATCAACAGCACATGCATATCTGTGCCAGAGCTGGATTATAAATCCTTTTGCTCTTGACCTGCACACCAATGCTCATTCTCCCATACTGCCTTGCCTTTTTCAACCTGACAGCTATCTTACAGGTATCTGCCTCCATGAAGGAAGTACATGTGTGATGCTGGAAGCTTCTCTCAAAGCTAACAAATACACCCATCTGGGATGGGGCTGGAGCATCTGTATTTTTTAACAAGGCAATTATATGCACAGCAAGACTGGAGATCCACACCTTAGTTTATACCTCTCTCCATGTACTTATTTTTCTTATCTCATATTATAGTTGTGTCCTAATCTTACATGCTCTGTCAAATATGTCCCTGGAGAACGGGGACTATGTTTTATGCATTTTTAGTCTTCAGGTGGTATTAAATTGTGTTGGATATATGCTTGAGAAATGGGTATACAAACAAATCAGGCCACATTTGCACTGAATTTCAGGGAAAATTCTGATTCATCAATAAAGCAAAATTACTTGCATCCCTTGCCATTAACCTTTTGGTTTTCCATACTCTATGAATTTAGGTACCTTTGGAAGGATAAGAAAAAGTACAAGTTTAATCTTAGAGTAATTTCTAGAGGAGCATTGTCCAACAGAACTTTCTCCAATGATGTGTGTATTCTAGTCTGTGTTGTTTGATATGGTAGCCAAACATGGCTATTGAGCAACTGAAATGTAGCTTGTGTGATGGAAGCACAGAATTTTTAATTTTATGTAATTTCAATTTATTTTTAAAATTGTTTTCTATTTATTTTAATGTAAATAACCTCATTTGGTTAACAGCTTTCTTCTTGGACACAGTCACTCTAAAGGCTAATTAGACAGCCTTTGGCACCTAAGATGGCAAGCATTTTCATTCTCTCTTTTTTTTCTCCTCTGTGTAGCATCTGGCATTTTAAAAATTTTATTGCATTTTTTTAACTTGAACTGACAATTTTTCACACTTTTAAAAAATTTTTGTTTTTGCTGTTGTTGATTTATTACATTTAAAAATGTAGTTTCCTGCCTGTGTCTTAGGTCTTTCCCATTGTTCCTGTTTGCGATCCTCCTGGATAAAATAGAATCTAACCCAGGATACGAGATTTCCTGTCTCTCTGAACTTGATAGGGATTTAAGAATATACAACTTCCTTGGGTGAAGGAATCAACAAGTACCCACAAGGTTCTGAATGATTTCTGTACAGATCTTCACTGTCCTTGTCCAACAGGATGCTTTAATCTCAGACCCTATATGGATTGTCCATGCATTTCAAGTGTCACTTCCTCTCCCCTTGGCCAAACTTAGGGCTTAACACCTTTGCTAATTCAACTCTCCCACAAAGTAAATTGTCATTCCAAGATAGGTACAGAGATCAGCCCATCTGATTAAAAATCCAGCCATGCAGTTTTAAATGTCAGACTGTTCAAATGTGGAACTAAATGAAGCAAGTAATCCAGTGATTTCCTAGCCAGGCATACCAGATGCACACACCTGGAGACCGTTTGTAGATGTTGACAGTAGTGCTCAGTTGTAATCCTTTCCAGCTGAGTCCTCCTGTAATGGACTGTGTTGGACAGTCTGTAGTTTGGATGGTTAACTTGAATGACATCAAGGAGAAGGAGAACATACAGGCCTTGACTTTCAGGGATGTTTAATAGGCACACCATCTCCTCCCAGATATGACTTAAGCCCTTTTCAGGGAAGTGCATCTCAAATATTAGGTCTGTGGTTCTCAAACTTGAGCATGTCCTGGAAGGCTTGTTAAACACAGATGCTAGACCCTACTCCCAGAGTTTCTGAGTTGGATGGGTGAGGTGGGGTGGGGAGACATACTAAAAATTTGCATTTGTAACAAGCTCCCAGGTGATGTCCTGGACCAAGGACCATTTTTTGAGAAACACTCTCTTAAGGGATATATATTTATTACACAGCCAACATAAATCCCAAATTTTCCAGGACAGTTCCAGTATCTTGTCATTTTGTTCTTTTCAGTAAAGCTGATTTTACAAAATCAGTGGCTTAATTTGTGTACATTTTTCAGATATTTTATGTAAGTAACATACAAATGAATTCATTTTACAGTAAGTTCCCACGGTATGCCAGACATTATACTAGCTTCTAGGGATGCAGACACAAACCAAGTGGATCATCTCTTACAGATTGTGGTAGTGGGTGTGGGTAGGGAGTGCGCCACAAAGTGAACAAGTAAATACAATATCGACAAGGTGTTATGAGGGATGGAACACAGAGAATTGTGTCACTACCTGAAGGACATGTGATAGAAACTTGGGTGCTTACGGGCTCTTCCTGAAGGAGGTACCATTTAAGTTGAGATCTAGTAAATACTCAGTAGTTAGGTGAGCTTAAAAGAGAAGGGAGGGGGTGGGAGAGGGGAGGGAGAACAGCAGCATGAAGAACTGAAGAGAAACTATATCTTAGTGCTGTGCAGGAAATGAAAGGATCTCCCTGTGGCCAGAGCATCAAATTTGAGGAAGAGAGTGTTACATGACTAGAAGGAATAAATGTGCTCAGGACCACACTGAGCCTTATGAGTAGTGGTAAGGAGTTTGAATTTGTTCTCATAGCCTCAAGCCAAGTTTTCTGTCTGCCATATCCTTCATCACCTTTTTCATTGTGGAAAATATGGTCCTCCAGGAAATAAAAAGATACATGTAAGTCAAATAAGGACAACCAATGCTGCAATCAAAATGCAACTTTATTTCTTATCTCCCATGTTCCTAGTAGAACTTTGTTTGGAAGCGTTGAATATCCTCTACCTCAAGATGAAAAATTTTCTGCTCATTCTTATGTAACATGCCATTTTTGTGGCTATAGACAGTTGCAAACAATCCCAGTTCACAAATCATTGTCCAATCCAAGATATAGATGAATATAGTAAACTTGATTTAAAGGCAGCATTGTGTCCCTTTCCCAGGCTTGAATCCAGGGGAAGAAAGAAAGGGGCATAGGCTTGGATTTCTCCTCTTCCCCAATGCCCTAGCAGATTGTCCAGACCACTCAAGGGTCTAGGCATAAGGGGTAGTGGGAAAAAGAAGGGGAAGAAAATAGAGTTGTTTTTTTCTGAGGTGGCTTTGGTTTCTGCATAACTGGCAGATATTTAAAGTTGGTCCTCAGTCGGATGGACCTTTTTTGAGGCCCTCTTGAAAGATCTCTGCTTGAATGCTCTGACCTTGATATCCTTGAGTTAAGTAGGTGCTTTTTTCTTCTATTTGATCACTTGTGTTTGATCAGCTCCTTCTACCACCCCCATGGAGTACATACTCATGGTATCTTTCACTATGGCTTTGAGCCTGATTGATCTTTCTGCAGCTGGGATGAATATTCCACACATACTGCCAACATGCCACAAGGCAGTCTTGGAATCTCCTTTCTTGTCTACTCGGGGCTTTCTCTAAAGCAGAGAAAGAGTCTTTAGGCTTTGAACAGCCATTTCTGAAGATGGAGAATACTAGGGAGAAAGTCAGAGAGGAAAAAAATGGTAACTGATACATGAACTGAGAGATTTGACTGCATGGAAATCTGTATTACCATAAAATCATAGGATATGGGAAGAATTAGCAGCAAGTAAAAAGACAACTAGGCAAAGGGAAAAGAGACAGTCATCAGCACTAGGGGAAAAAGGGTTACAAGAAAGTTAATTTAGTGATACTGCCACGCATGTTTATTGCAGCACTATTCACAATAGCAAAAACATAGGACCAACTGTGCTGCCCATCAATAGAAAAAAGTGGAACATATACAAAATGGAATATTATGCAGCCATAAGGAAGGACAAACGTGGACTTCACAGCAACTTGGATGGATTTAGAGTCTATCATACTCAGTGATCTATCACAGAAACAAAGAACAGAGTACCACATGTTGTCACTTAAAAGTGGATCCTGAACATTTGCCATAATACTATAAGAAAGGGATTGGCAGTAGCGGGTTACTGCTGGCATGGACAGGGGGAGACACAATGTCAATAAACGTACCTGATCTCAAACCAGGCAAAGTGGGGACAAAAGGGAGGCCCAAACTTTATCTGTATGATGACCACTTGTATACCTAATCTTGAATTGTACCCCCATCTTTAAAATAAGATAAATTTTTTAAAAATTTAGTAATAGTGTACATTTGGCTTATTTTTACCCAATAATACTGACTGACAATTTAACGCAAAGTTGTGATCTACTCATATTTGGATGATGGATTAAGGTAAAAGGGGATGTAAGAAAACTACATAATTATATATCAAAATGACTAATAAACAGATTGTGTCACCTACAAAACTGGTTCTGTTATGAAATTAACTTAATCTGAGCTAATTTGGGGTTTTGCTGCTTTTTTCTCATATAAACTATTTCTCCCAAGTGTTTGCAAAGATGTTTAAGAAAGCTTAGATTTTCCATAAGATGGCCCAGTAAGTTCATGCTTTGGTGTAGTTACTGCTCTGAACACATAGCAATGACAAAAGACCAAAAAAGAGTTCATGATGAGAGTAAATACTTCTGTGGTCCAGAAAAATAACAGAAGGGCAAAATAGTAGGCAGAGATGAAGCTAGCAGCCTCTCAGAATCTGGGTCTGATTGTAGGCAGTACAGGTTCAAAGCAATGGAGACTAACATGCCCTCTGATTCTCCATCTCCACTTTAGATGCTCAAAGCTAGGGCTGAGGTGGGACTTCCTCTTCCCCCACTAATGAAAACAGGCTGAAAAACCTTCTGCTACTCACTGCCTGAGGCCAGAACTCACAGTTACCTGAAGGCCAAACCAGTGACAGAACTCAAACATAGTTGGTCCACCAATAACTTAGCCAAATCACCAAGTGGCTTGGGGGGCCCAGGTCTGTGATCATTCTAGCTCATTGAAAAAGGCAAGACCCTTAAATTACTTTTTAAACCTGGTTCTGGAGCTGAAGTCTAGCGCCTGAAGAAAGAAATAATGAGATTACTAAAAAGAGACGGAGTATCACAGGGTGGGGGTGGGAGTGGGGGAATAAAGCAAAATCTCTTTCTCAAAAAGAGCTTGCAAACCAAAATGCAAAAACAGGTAAAGAAATCTAATATGAGGAGCATAGCCCAAAATATTGATAATTGAATTATTATTTTCTTCCCACTTAAAGTTAATTTAAAGAAAAGCCTGATGAAGACATTAAAATACATAGGCTTTGCTTCCAGGAAGATGAAGTAGACATGCTTTTTCCTATTTTTCCTGCTAAGTACAAATAAAAAACCTGAACATTACACATAAAACAAATAAAACAAGCCTCTGAAAGGTGGAGAAAAGACGAAAGACAGGCTGGGGACCTTGGGATCTGAGGTTTTCTTTTCTTTACTTTTCTTTTCTTTCTTTTCTTTTTTTTTTTTTTTTGAGGTTTTCTTTTTGTATCATATATTCCAGACTGGATACCTGGAAATGCCAATAGGTACAGACAAAAACCAGATCTCTCTAACCGAAGACCAGAAAAGGGGCATCTGGCAACATAAAGAACTTTCAGACACTAACCACTCTACTCCAGCTTAACAACAGACACACACACACACACACACACCCGAACACAAAGAAAAAATTGCAGTTGCACCTCCACCACCGCCAGAAAAGGCAGAATGCAGAGCCTAGACTTCCACCCTGGCCAGGCTGTAATGAGGTGCCCCAAAGCATCGCCCTGACTCTTTTGGAGTCGTATCAGAGAAGTAGGGTGCTGAGAACGAAGGAAATAACTGTTATAATAGCTGGAAAATTCCTAAATTGGAGAAAGGCATGAGTCTTCAATTTAAAAGAACGCCCGAAGTACCAAAGAGGATAAATGGAAATAAATCCACACCTAGACACATTGTAATGAAACTACAGAACATGAAGGGTAACATACAAAAGATCTTGAGAGCTGCCAGAGAGAAAAGACAGAGAACTGACTCTTGTTGGTTCCACTCCCAGCACATTTCTTCATAATTGGAAATAGATGCCAGAATATAATGAATTAATAGCCTCAGTGTGATAAGGGTAAATGCCAACCCAGGATTTTGTACCCAGTTAACTACCATTCTAAAGCAAAAGCAAAGCAAAGACATTTTCAGTTAAAGTCAGAGAGCCTCACTAAAGTAACAAGGAGTGAGGGTCTTCTGAATGAAAAAATTTAAACCCAGAAGAAACTGTGGGGTACAAGAAGCAATGGGGAGCCTGATTTTTTTAAAAAAAATATGTAAATAAACATAGTTAACTCTGACAAGAGAAAAAGATCTTTTTCTTGAAAAAGATAAGAGTAAAATTATAGACTAATAACTAGAGAGTGGGTGGAAGTTTCTCTGGCTATGTAAAGCATTAAAGTTTTTGCCATGTCCTGAAGGAGACTGGAACTACCAAATAGCTTAAAGTTAGAAAAATGTAAGCCAGGCTCGGTGGTTCAGCCTATAATCCCGTGCCTTGGGAGGCTGAGGTGAGTGGATTGCCTGAGCCCGCGGGTTCAGGACCCACCTGGGCAACTTGGCGAGACCTCATCTCTACAATAAATCAAAAAATTAGCCAGGTGTGATAACGCACGCCCGTAGTTCCAGCTCCTTGGAAGGCTGAGGCTGAAGGATCACCGGAGCCCAGTAGGTCGAGGCTGCGGTGGCCGGGAGCGGCCACTGCACTCCAGTCTGGGTGACAGAGTGGAGACTCCAACTCAAAAAAAAAAAAGAAAAAAGTAAACTTGCTATGTGTGCTAACATGTATAAATAATCACCAAAGTAATGCAAATGCAGGCCTTACCTTTAAG